>JAQZBX010077531.1:0-14269 GCA_029593785.1 Cabassous unicinctus
AGGAGGAAAGACATATATTACCACAAATGTGATTTTATTCCTTGTGCTGAAAATATAATGTCTCTGTTTATTAGCAATAAAGGTTGAGCTCATTCTACTGGCACAAATATAATTTTATGTCTTGCATGGACTATACAGCTCTCTTGTTTCACCACAATAAACTTTGAAATATTTAGCTTTTTTTAAACATTAATGCTTTGAAAGAATATAGCTTTTTAAGGTTATATTGCATCTATTTCACACTAGCTGTCGACCCCCTCTCTCAAGTAATGGAATTACGTCTTTTTCTGTTGTTGCATGTGCCAGAGTATTCCTTTCTGGGTCCTTTGAAATTCTTGCCCATCCAGAGCCTCTGCAGAGGGGTTATTTCTGATTGGTTTGCAGCAATGAACTATTTTCTTCCTGAAAGTGTGATGAATCTTACATGAAGAATTTGATGTATTCAGCCTGATTCTTGAGAGCCTTATGCATAAAGACTTAAACTTTGTCCTGAAGTAGCCAAAGTGGAGTGACATAAACAGACTTGGAGGAAGGATTTCAGCCTTTGCCATAGCAGGCCTACTCACTCCATGCTCACTCTTCACTGTCTCCAAAATAGACAACTTAATCCTCGTGGATGCTTTGACTCTGGAGTGCTCAGCTACTTAGTGTATTTAAAAGTAGGTTTTAGAGATGATGAGCCATAATTCAGATGTTTCACAAAAAGTGAGTAGCTTAGAGGCATTCTATTTATTTTATTCCAGCAACTTTGAGGATTTCTTTGTCCAAAAATTTCTTCTTCCAGCCCAGAAATAATTGCTACTAGTATTTTGGCTTATATTCTTCCCTCCCTGCAGAAATTGGTGCACTATAATATTTGATGCAACCTTTCCATTGTAAATATGTAGACCCAATCATTTTACAATAAATTTCAAAGTCTTGTCCACATTTTTTAATTGCCCTGTATTTTGTTGTATTAAATATAACTCTATATGTTATTCTTCTGCTGGAGCTAAAAAGCTTTGTCTTCTAGAGAAGCATTAGTTATAATTGTGTATTTTAAAATAAAATGGGTATTATCCATATTCTTTATAATTCAACTTTAGGATTATGTATTATTTGTAAGATTACTATTCTCTTAAATTCCCTATATTTTTAAAGAAAATGTTCTCAGCTGCTATATTTAAAGAAGCACATAATGATAAAATTTTTCAGAGGCCATGAATGGACAAACTTTAAAAAATTATTTAAAGAAGTCATTGAATTATGTTAATATTTGTATTCCTTTATAACATGGTCATAAATTAAAATTTTTAACATCTGTTATGGGTCATGAGGCATATCTACCTCTACTCATTTGGAACATTTTCATTTACTGCCTGCAGGTCCTCTTTTGCACTTTAAAAATAAAATGACTTGGATAGAGTTCAGAAGGGGAGTGAAGCAAATCTTATAAAGCCCCTTTTCATTATCCCAATCTGCATTTCCTGTTAACTCCTTTCCCCTTGGTATGATAATGGTCCCTACATGCAGGAATCTCTGAAGGGAGGAAATTAAACCTTTCTCACTAGGGAAAATTCAGCTTTAGAAAGTGGTTAAGCTTACTGAAGTTGAACGTGACTTGCTGTTATTTTTAGGAAAATCACTAGTGATCATAATGTTTTTAAGTATTACATCAGAATTTCCCGTTGGCATTTGAAAAGCAGTGTGGTTGTTGATACGCCCCAAGGCACTCTCCTGTTGCTTTGCGAGATGTTCTTGAACTTTTGAACACAAAAGTTTCTTTGAACAATAGTTTGGATATTTCTCTTACTAATGCATCTCCATATTGGAAATTTTACATAAGGAGGAGGCATATTTTCAAGGGAAACAAAACAAATTTACTTTCTATTTTGGTTAACCTTCTGTATACCCTCAGGGTCAATCAGATCCAATTTCCTTTTTTAGTTTCTTTTTTGTGCAGTTCTAGCTTTTTGTAAAGATTGCTATTTATTCTTATCAAAAGAACAAAGAGAAAATTTATCTTTTTTCTTTTTTTGTTTTTTAGATACCACAGAATTTCTATCTTGTAATGACCATATGGTCCACTGGACCCTTTTATAAATCTAAGATACATTATGGGATTTTAGTGATCTTATTTTTTCCTTTACTTAAAACATTTTTTCTATTTTAGCATTACTCATTAATTATTCCCAGCTGGGTTAAAATACTAAAAAAACTGTTTAAGTGAAAGAATGAATGAAATCACCTAAGAAGATAATAGTAAAATAAATAATCTGTAAAACAAATTTTCCTAACATTTCAAGGGTTAAGATCACATACATACACACACACACACACACACACACACACACACACACACACACAAACATGCATGTTCATCCCAAAATGCCTTTATTTGCTAAAATGGAAGATAACATTTATTGATTGCCTATTATCTGCCAGACACTGTGTTAGGAGCTTTACATAGATTGTATCATTTGATTCTCACAATATACCAGTGTGATAGTTATTATCACCCCTGATTTATCAATAAGGAAACTGAGACTCAGAGAGCATAAACATTGTTTTATATTGTATAGTAGAATACATTGTATGGTATAATAGCTTACATCAAACAGATGATCAAAATATTTTAATTAATAAATTACCTTAATTTGTTCAGGTAAAATTTATATTTCAGATCCATGTAAGGTTAAGATTTTGACTGAGTAAAATTCATGTATAATTATTAATGAGTACTTACTGCCTGTAAGCACTACATCTGAGGAACATTCTAGTCTAAGAGAGTACTTAGACAAATGCAGAAGTGACCATAATATAAGGAAAAAATTCTACATCATAAGATGACCATGAATATGCAAAAAAAGTAGAGATTTCTCCTAGTTGGAGGAATCATCTGTGACAGTGCATGGGCCTTGTACATTCATCCTGCGGAGAGAGAGCTCCAGGAGGAAGGATCATCTCAAGCTCAGAGCTGTAGGCAGGAAAAAGGGCATTTTTGGGGGGTGGATAGTGGGAGGAAGGAGCCCATGTGGCCAGCCAGTTGTCGGTATAAATATAAATATCTGGTCCTCTGGGTTTTTATGTTTTATGTCAATGATTTTTATATAATACGTACATAGAGGTACATATATCTTTTGCACATCTCAAACTAATATCCTGGGATAATATAAGATCATTTACTATTTATTTTAGTTCGAGGATTGGTGGAATGAGAAAAGGTACTGATAGTCCCCATTCTTGCTGTGTCTTTCTCTCGAGCAATGCTGGCAGCTCAGTGTACCCAAATGGAAGCAGCAGACATCCTGGGAAGATTAGGGGCTTACGGTCAGATGGGTGTGGCCCAGTTGCATGGCTGCATGCAGGGTGTTTAACTTAGCCTCAACTTCCTCAGCTGTAAAGCAGGACTGGAATACATACCTTGCAAGGTTATCATGAGGATTAAATAAGATATTGTCTTTATAAAGTCTGTATCCCATATCTGGCATGTAGTAAATGTGCAAGTAGAGGTAGCTAAGATTTAATTCCAGATAATTTATACTCCAGAGCACACAGCTGACCAGACCTAGAAATCAGATATGCCAGGAGCTAACTCGAGGACATCTAACCAACCAATCAAATTTAAGGGAGAGATTTGTTTAGGAAGTATGCAAATCCATGATATTATTACTATAAGAGTACCCCACTCTACTCAACTCTGGAAAGTTGAGCTTTTGATCAAAGGGATCACTGAAAACAAAACACTGTTAGCACAGTATGAGAAAGTAGAAAACTGTGATTGGGTAATTTTGTATTTATTAGGACAGGAACACAGGCACTCTTAACTTTTCCCAAGTAACCATATTTTGTTATCTTACAGATAAACCCAAAGCAGATGCCAAAATTGCTGTGGTGGCCAAGAAAAGGGTAAGATCATGTTTTAGTATATAAAATATACAACCTTCAGATTCCATTTGATTAATAGTATTTTTAAAGAAAAGTAAATTAATATTTAAAAGCAAAATGACATATAATCAATTTTTTTGTTCTACATGTTATTTGAATATATGTTTCCTTTCTTAGACTGACCTTAGAAAATTACTATTTATGGCTACTGATAACAGTGGTATAGGATCATCAAAAATAGAACAATGGAAAATTATGTTATCAAGTAAACAATTGCTTTTATTTAAATTATATATCTCATACACACTGTGATTTGGTAAAACTTTCTATTTTCTTAAATGCTATATTACTGTAATGGGTGCAAACAATTTCATGGAAAATTTAAATAATTAAAATCCACAGCTTAATATGGACTTTACCTTAAACTTAAGTAGAGAGCAACATCAGCCCTTTGAACTAATTTTCTGAAACTAGAATCTTTTTTTTAATGAAAACTTGCAGTCTTTTAAAAAGACTTTAAAACATCTTTAAAGAATTTAAAATTTTGACATGTCATACTGGGTAGTGTATGCAGAGAGATATTTAACTCTACTTGCTGTCAAAACTATGACTGGAATAGCATAAGCCTTGACATACAGGATACCACTGAGAAAGAGAAAGAGGTGGTGCCTAAAATAAATCCTTCTGGACATATAATATATTGGGGTTACAAGAAAAAGAATTGTGATTAAAGGAAGGCCTGTCATGAGGACTGCCTGTGTTTGAATGGTGGGAATGGGGCAGGGTGGACTCAGGGAAGGGCAAGGATAACCTAGGGGAACAGAAAAGGGTGTTGGGGATGGACCTATAGCTGACCAGGCAATGGGGTGAACGTCCTTTTTGTGTTCTGAATGTGTATAATTTATGAGTTCTTTTGAAATCATATTTTGTTTTATCCTTTTGGTTTTTGGCTTTTGAAAAAATAATCTGGATTTTCACTGGCTAAATACTGTTGATACCTTTTGCAGGAAGGAATTCAATATCATAGAAGACAAGGTTGCCCTTTGTAAAAGAAAGGCATTAGGACTTGTGTGCAGGTCTAGAGGACTGGACAGGATCATATGAGGTCGCACAGGGCTGTTAATGTGGATGGAATTGTTTATTTCCATCTCAGTTAAAGAATATTTAGAATAAAAAATGATAAAGATATAACTATTTACATGTATATATATTTATTTTATATATAGTATGTGCATATATTCAAATTGGTACATGGACCAGATCAGAGCTGGTCTTTGAACTATTTATTACTAGTCTCTAATAAGTATAGAAATTGAGAGTAAACATTAGAAACTTCTATAGTTATTTGACAAAGTGGTTTTGGTCTATTGAATCTAATAATAAAATGGAACTTATATTTTCTATGTCTTGTTTTTTAAATTTCATTTTATTTTTTTAGTAACTCATTTATTATTATATTTATTTTATAAAATTGTCTGGGGCAGATTGGGGTGGGGGGAAGTGGTCCTACACCAGAGATAGCTTAAGAGGCACTGCCCTAGGAGACATTTTAGAGATTTGGGGGGTGTTCTGGGTTATGGTGATGTGGGGGGATACAAATGCATTTTGGACAAAAGCTAGGGACACTAGGTTTCCTGCAATGCGTGGAACAGAACTATATAACAACTGTCCAAACATTTGGTATGACTTTTAAATTTACTACTGGACTCAATAAACTACAAATATAATTGCAGAGTGATTTCATACAAAATAATACTGAAACATTTTATAACATGTTAGGCAAAAAGCCAAAAAATTTAGAAAGCTCATTATAGAGAAGGATGCGGAAATGGAATAAACACAATGTTCTTGAAATTATTGAATACTTTACTTTTTCTTTACTTAACATATTGTAACATTTCCAACTATATATTTAGCTGTAAGAGGTTTCAGGATAGAAATGCAGTTACTAGAAACCATGAAAAGCACTTGCAAAACAGGAGATTTGAGATGTCTTTTAACAGTCTTAAAACCAAGCATTACTATTGTAACAGAGGCACATGAAATACAATGATCTCAATGAATTT
This sequence comes from Cabassous unicinctus, assembly GCA_029593785.1. Lineage (NCBI taxonomy): Eukaryota > Metazoa > Chordata > Mammalia > Cingulata > Chlamyphoridae > Cabassous > Cabassous unicinctus. Next base: position 5,934 of record JAQZBX010077531.1, read on the forward strand.
TTAAAAATAAATGTTTAAAAATATTTCATAGTATTGCTATCCTTTGTATTTGTAAATATTTTAGTGTAATGATAGGAAATCTATGCTGTAAAAATTACATATTTCAATTATTTCTGAATAGCCTATTGGTTTTCGATCCTACTCTGATACTGTTCCCAGAAGTTTACTTTAAAAGTCTTAATTACATCTTATATTATTTCTACTTTTTCCAATTTATCATCAAGCTATTCCTCCTCACTTATTGACAGTTAAGGTCAACTTAACAGTGATTTCTGGTCTTGTGTCCACCACTCTTTCTGCTGCTCCGTTTTCCTGGAGAGCCTTACAGAATCACTCTGGTCACCTTACTTTACTTCCATCCACGTTTATTCATGACAAGGATGACTAGCATTTATCTTCTTGATTATGTCTTGACAAAGTGGTTGTTCCCAAGCATATGCATGTATAAATACATTTTATTTTACTATAAATATATTGCATTTTATTTATTTTTTATATTACACTTATACTTTTTTGAAATTATGATGTAGCCAGATGTATTCATTAGGGTACAGGCTATAATGCTGTAACAAAGAGAATACAAATTGCAGCAAGTCACACAAAACTGAAGTTTATCTCATCTCTATCGATCCAAAGGTAGACATTAATTCCGGGTGGGAGGAGATCTTGCCCCACAAAATCATCTAGATCCCCATGTGCCTTCTATCTTGTTGTTCTGTCAACCCCGAGGGTGCAGTCCTCATCTCTATGGAAATAGATGATTACACTATAATAGCCTCCTTCTGACCCACGGAAAGAAGTAAAGTGGAAGAGGAGTGCAAACAATCAGCTGAAGAAAAAGACATGAACGTTTTTCTTTTTGGTATAACAGGGAGTTATAGCTCTGATAGGACTACGAAACTCTGACCTAGACCGCTTCACATGCTCCTCACAATAGCAGTGGAACTTAAAGATTACCATCATTGTTCTTACAAAGGAACTGCCTGTGGTTGGTTAAACTATGGACCCCACTGAAAGACATGTTCTTAATCCACGTTTCTGTAGGGATGAACTTATTTATAAACAGGACCTTTTAAAGATGTCATTTTTAGTTAAGGTGTGGCCTAACTGAATCTGGGTGGGCCTTAATCTGTAGTACTGGAGTCTCTACAGCAGAAGAAATCTGGACACAGGGAGTCAGAGAAGACCACACAGGAAGAAGCCAGACGTCAGTGGAAACTGGAAGAGCAAGCACAAGAAAGAAATCACCACGTGCTGGGAGGCAGAGAGGCAAGCCAGGGAATCCCAAGGACTGTGGCAAGCCAGCACCAGAACGTAGAGACTTTGGGAAGAAAGCAAAGCATTGCTGGTGCCTTGCTGACTTCTAGCCTTCCAATATGGGAGCCGGTAAATTCCTGTAGTTAAGCCTAACCCCTTATAGTATTTGTCATAGCAACCTGGCAAATTGAGACTATTTTGGTACTGGAATGTAGAGTGCTGTCATGACAAATATCTAAAAATGTGGAAGCAGCTTTGGGATTGGTAGAGGTAACGGCTGACGTTGCCCCAGAGATATTAAGTGAATTACAGAGGAGTGTCTGAGCCAGGGTAGGAATCCAGTTCAGATGGTCCACACTAGCACAGCTTCCTTGAACAGTTCTTTGGTTTTCTAAACCACTTTAGTATCTCTCATTTCACTCGTAAATAACCAGGAACTTCGTGTTTATAAATGGAGCATAATCCAGTTAAGAAAAATTCCTCATCTGTCTAGTACTTTCAGATTGCAAAGCATTACCACAAACATTCGCTTTCATTCCAGACCCTTGGGAGGGAGGCAGAGCAAACATTATCACTTTACAAAGTCATTTAAGATTAGAGAAGTTAAGGGATGTGTCCATAGTCACACTGTGGTCCTTAGGTATTTTTATTTAATCTTAATTAGTTTTCCTTAGGTACTATTTAAGTGTTAGCAAAGTAGCCTCATTAGAGTTTGAGTGTTAATTTCTCATAATGAGGTAGCTTTTATTTTTCTGTACTTTTTTGATCTGTGGATATTGAACACAATATATTTTATATAAAACATTAGAGATGGACAAAAGAAAGCTGTTGGCATGAAAACAGAAAATAATAATAGTGCAGTTTATGAAGTGCCTACTAAGTGCCAGGCACTACATATATGTTATTTCACTTGATTCCAGCAGCAGTCATGTGAGATAGTCATTATTATCTCTGGTTCACAAATGAAGGAAATAAGCATAGGAATGTTCCGCACAGCCAAAAACACAATACAAAGATGAATGAGGAAAAAGCAATAACTGCCTGTATAACTCCTCATCCTGAATTGCAAATCTTAACAGTCTGCATTTAATTTATTTCTATAAATATTTGCTTTTATAAATAAACATAAATATGTACATGTATAAATGCTTTGTGACTGTTTTTGTTTTTACATTTTATAATTTATTATATACGTTACTCTATAAATTCAACTACCTAGACTAATAGACATAGATCTGTTTTTAACTTCCTGAAAAGCATAACATAGCAGATAGATCACAGCTTTAGTCTACCAGTCCTGTAATGATGAACATGTGGTTGTCTTCAAGTTGCTCTTGTGGTTTGCTGGTACTGCAGACGATGCCTTCATTAACATCCTTGGACACATACCCTTAATACTGTAGAATGGATTACTGTTTCTGTATTATTTCTGCATTATTTCTGTAGAATGGATTCCCAAAGGGGGACGTTGCCCTCCCTCCCTCTAATCAAGAGAGGACCTGGAGGAATAAGTTGTTCAGGGCTGGCCTGTGCGGAATTGTAGTGGCAGTTGCTGCCACCTCTTTGAACTGAGCCGTAAGTGTCGCCACCTTCAATACCATTCCTAAGTCCCTCCTCTGTGCTTCTAGGTCAGTATGAGAGCTCTCTCTACAAGTCTCTTCCACTCCCATTGTTCCTTTCCTTTAGCTCTCCCATCGCGCTGTGACTCCCTGTTAAGAGAGAGGTGAGTGGTAAGGTGTACCTGCCGGACCACCTCTGCCAAAATGGCAGCAGTTGGAGTGAAAGAGACTCTAGATAAATCACACTAATCTCTGAGTCCCGCTTGATAAAAAGAAAGGGTAGGTCTAGAATGTCTCTAGGTTCCTTCCCACTCTAATATTCCAAGAACTATAAACTACTTATAACAGCTCAGTAAGTACTTTCAGGATGTCAGACATATGCAGACCAGATTACTATCCAAAGTAAATATCTGACTTAATTGGTCCTAGAAATAAAGAATAAAAACAGCAGTGTACCATGAAGATGGAGTACTGATGGTGCAGTCTACTACAGATTCTGAAAGATGTTTGAACATATACAAATATTCAGGAAACATCATGATGTGGTAGACAGAATACAAACTTATGAATAACACACATCTGCCTTAAAGAGCCAGTGCTGCTACTTAGTAATTGTGTGACCTTAGGCAAGTCAACACCTCTGGGCTTCATTTAATTAAGCTCTGAATTGGGGCTAATAATAATTACCTTGTATGATTGCTATAAAGATTGATTTTCAAAACAATTGTAATAGCGTATGGTTACTGTGTTATAGTAGGTGCTTGATAAATACTAGTACTTTCCTCCTTAATTTTCCTAGGAAGACATAGAAAGTAAGGACTCAAGAAAATTTAAAATTAAAATAGTATCATAATTCTATTAGACTGTTAGGATTAGATAAAAGCCTTTTTTTTGTTCAAAGTAGGTTCTGCTGTTTTAATCATGCTTTTAACTTTTTTTCGCAGTAATATAATAATATTATATTGCATAGTTTTAATCATTGAGTAATATGCCATGTATTTTTCATTTATATATTATATCATGAAGGTTTTTTTGCATTTTTATGGGTTTTATTATTTTGATTAAAGGTTGTTTTTCTAGTTAAAGAAATAGCACATGAGATTGAGAAAAACTTAAAAATATATAGATATAAGTCCTTTCCCAACTGTGATTTCAGTCCTAAGAGAAAACCACTAACAGTTTTATGTATTTTTTCTATGCAAAAATATGCATTTACTTGTATAAATAAATGTTGATGAATAAACAAAACAATGTATTTTATATATAAGTATATATATTTTATTAACATGATGTGAATGCATTAAATACCACTTTTTTCCATTCAATAATATATTGTGGACATCTTTTCAAGTTAAAAGATCTACCAGATCTTAACTGCCTGCATAGCATTTCATTTTATACATGTGCCTTAATTGATTGAATCAATCTCCTGGACATTTAGGTGATTCTGGATTTGCAAAATTACAATTCCCATCATTAGTTTATGGGAATGTCTAGACCACCTTTCCTCAATTATTTTAGCTATTAGCTAAAATTTCTTTATAATTTATTTTACTTTTTAATTATAAATATGCAAGATAGTAAAAAAATAAATCAAGAACTATAAAAGCTTTTAAATTAAAAAGTTCAAGTCATTCGCTTTCCCCTGTTGTCTCATCTCCAAATATTTCACTGTTTCAAAATCTGAAAATAAACATCCTTGTAAATTCATTTTTGCACATTTATGCACAGACTTCAGTAGAATAATTCCTAGAAGTGAAGTTGCCGGAATAAGGACTATGAACTTTTAAAATATGGTCACATACAAAGAAAGATTAAGGAAATATTAGATTCAAGGAAACTGAAAATGTAATGTGAGTTACTACTTTGGATCCTGAAACAGAAAAAGGAAAAACTAGTGAAATTTGAATTATATCTTTAATTTGGTTAATATATTGTTTCAATATTATTTTATTTTGGTTTTGATAATTGTTCTATGATTATGTAAGATATTAACAGGGGAATGCAGGAACTCTCTAGTGCTATTTATGTAACTTTTCTGTATATCTGAAATTATTTCCAAAAAAAATTTGAAAACTTTTGGTCAAGTAGTGTCAAATTGCTCTTCAAAAGAGTTGTAGCTGATACACTCCTAGCAAAGGGATATCAGTAGCCTGCTTTCTCCATTCCCATGCCGGCTTTAGATATCATCATTTTTTACAAATTTGCCAATATTTAAAGGGAGAAAACCAATTACATTGTTATTTTAATTTGTTGTCATGTATTTCTTGAACTCTTTGTGATGTCGAGCATTTTTAAATATATTTATTGCATATCATATTTCTTCCGAAAAGTGCCTGTTTATATCCCTTGACCATTTTTTCCATGGACTTGCTATTTTTTTCTGAATACTTTATGTCACAAACATCTTCCAGTTTTCCTTTTTAATTTTTTGCCTTCCTTCCTTGCTTTACTTATAGGTTAAAATTAAAATCTTTTCTTTCTTTTCTTTTTTTTTATGATTCTACTTTGATGAAACATCTAGAATAAGCAAATTAATGGAGACAGAAAGTAGATTAGAGGTTACCAGGGGCTGGAGAAGAGATGAATGGGGAGTATAAAATCTTTTCTTTTGCTTTTATAACATGCCGTAAAAGACCAGCCTTTAATTAATACTATTTTTCCCAATTCACTTAACCTTTCTCCTATTGCTACTGGTAACACTTCGATAATATCCTCATGAGTAATGCTTCCTTTCCTACCCCATGTTTTGGGCTGTTTCCTTAGGACTCTTCCCAGTAGAAGGTTTATTGGGAAAGGAATAGGGACATGTTGTCAAGTTGTTATGTTTTTACAGATAGTGGACACAAATTCCGCAATTATCATTGACAGATATTATAATAAACACACTGTTGCCAGTTCACATCGCACTTTGTTGTTGTGAATGTATTTTGTTTTAATTTGCATTTCTTTGACTTGAAGTAAATTGTCTGTGTCTAAGTTCTTAATATTTTCTTAAACATTTACATGAACTCTTAATATATACTAATAAAAATGCTAATCCTTTGTCATAATTTCTGCATATACTTTCCCCAGGGAATAGCTTGTTTTTCCTTTTTTTCTATAAATATGGAAGTTAAATATTTTTGTGTTCTCAAATCTACATTTCTGAGATTTTAAATTTATTTTATTACTCATAATAGTATGAACTTCATAGAGAATAGTGCAGTGGAGTGGTTTAGAGCGAGGGCGTCTATAGCTATCTTGAGGTGGGAATCTCATCTCTATTACTTACTAACAGTGTGATTTTAAGTTAGCTGCTTAACTCTCTAACCTCCCAGTTTTCTTACCTGTTACATGGAGGAATAAAAGTATTACTTCGTAAGATTGTTCAGACTGTGTAAAGCTCATAGCACAATGCTTGGATCATAGAAAACACTTCATAAATGTTAGCTATTATTATGGGAGTATGGATTTTTTTTGTATATGGTATAAGGATAGGGTGTAAACATACACAGATTTCACCCAGCTTGCTAATCAGTTATCCCAATATTCCATTTACTCACTAATAAGTAATCTTTTATTTCTTTACAGTTTATATATAATATAATATAATATAATATATAATATAATATATAATTAATATGATATAATAAATATAAGTATTTAAAAACACAATAAACATAATACAAGGCATTTAACATGTCAAAATACCTATTTTTATATCTATTCATGTATCTCTGGTAATGAATGAGTTCCAGATTGCTTTAATTATTGTTCCTTTATCTTTCAGTTTGTTGTTGAGAGATCCTTCCTTACTCAATTTTTTCAAAAAGTGCTTTTATGTTCTTGCCTGTTTACTTTTTCAGATGTCCATTAGAATTTATTTTGTCAAGTTCCAAGAAAAATTCCATCAAGATGATGATTTATATTTTAGAAAATCTATGTTCTAAGATAGGAAGAATTTTTACATGTCTATAATACTAAATGGACCCATCTAGAAACATAATTTGTGTTTCCAGCCATTTTCCTTTAGCTTTTTCAAAGTAGGTTTGGACCTATTTCTAATTAAGTCTATCCCAGTATTGTTACTATTAGGAAAAGGATCTCTTTTTTTGGTTTTTCATTTCTTTTCTGATTTTTTTGGTTTGCATATAGAAATTTCACATGAGTGTTTTTTCCTAAAACTTTTCTTTTATTAGTGACAAGAGTTTGACTTATATCATTTTGAAAGATAAACTTAATGACTACTTTCTTGATTTATACACTTGTACACGAAGAATTTAGGCTATTGTATTTTCTAATGAAAAAATTATTTTCCAAAAATTATTATAAAAATTCTTTATAACTAGCAGGAAATTTTCATTAGCCCTGTTAGCATGATAAGTTGCTTACATTTAATGAGTAGATATCTGGGTGTTTGTATTAATTACTAAGCTTGCTATTAAAATGGAATTCATGTACTGTAACTCCATTCATTTAGCTATGTGCATCTTTTCCCCAAAGATAAATATAATAGATCCCCACTGCTGACTCCTAGCCCCAGGCAGAGAGAAATCTCAGAAAAGAATAGTAAGCAGCGGAACCTCTTGGGAAGAGTCACACTTAGCCTTCAAAGCCCATTTAGTTTCCTTCTGGCTTCTAAAATGTGCAGCCATCATTCACCTTTCCATAGGCCAGTGTTGCCCAAATTTGAATCACTGAGGTATCCCATCACCATTTTTATATTGTTAGTTAATATAGTTTTCTTTCAATTGATTTACCTTTTTCTTAATTAATTTTTAAACTGAGATAAAATATAAACAGTGAAATGAACACATAAGTGTTCAGTTTGATGAGTTTTCTTTTCATAAATATATAGACCCACGTAACCTCCAGCGTCAGTTAAGATGAAGAATATTTTCATCACCACAGAAAGTTCTATAACTCCCATTTTTCAAATAGATATCAAAACAAATATCTATTAATATAGGAAACTGTCTAGTTATTTCCTTAAGTCATCAGTGGTATATACTTAGGAAAAACTTGATGTAGAAAGTTATCTTCATGCTAATTTAACTTACCCTATGCTCAAAATCTGCAGGGTGAAACTGTCCCAGTACAGGGAAGTTTTATGGCACAGCCTTCCAGGGGGAGTGGTTTTTAACAAGATACTTTTGAGTAATTTATTGTCTAAACCTGCCAAATTAGATTCCAAGATTTACCTCTTTTATCTTGAATTACAGTCTATAATAATTCTGTAGAATAACTATTAATAGTAAATATTAAAATTAAACAAAGTAGATTAATCTCTGATATTAAAAACTCTTTTATACACCATTTATGAAAGCAAGAAAAGATCTCTTTATTTGGGGTACCTATTTTCTAGTGTAGACATTTATATTTGCTCCTTTAAAAAAAAAAGTCTACTTAGGGACTTGAATATTTGCTTAATTAACCCTTTGATTTGACTTTGAGTCCAAAGTTGTGACTTATTTCTAGAGTTTGTGTCCACAGTTGTGAGCCAAATTAATGCTACCTAGATTTCTCTCCTGGTAGTTC
>JAQZBX010077532.1:0-14264 GCA_029593785.1 Cabassous unicinctus
TAGTCTATCTCAGTCCTCCTCTTATCTCCTTTAAGAATCCTCCACCTACCACCGGGTGTTGAGGATATTTTCCTACATTTTCTTCTAGAAACTTTATGGTTCTTGCTTTTATATTTAGGTTTTTGTTTCATTTTGAGTTAATTTTTGTATAAGGTGTGAGATAGGGGTCCTCTTTCCTTCTTTTGCTATGGATATTCAGTTTTTTTCAGCACCATTTGTTGAATGGACTGTTCTGCCTGAGCAGGGTGGGTTTGACAGGCTAGTCAAAAATCACTTGACCATAGATGTGAGGGTCTGTTTTTTAACCATCAGTTTGGTTCCATTGGTCTATGTGTCTGTCTTTGTACCAGTACTATGCTGTTTTTTACCACTGTAGCTAGGTGATACAACTTAAAGTACAGAAATGAGAGTCTTCCAACTTTGCTTTTCCTTTTTAAGATATTTCTGGCTATTCAGGACTGCTTACCCTTCCAAATAAATTTTATAATCATGTTTAACATTTATTTTTAAAAAATGGTAGAATTTTTATCAGGATTGCATTGAATCTGTATATCAATTTGAGTAGAATTGACATTTTAATGATATTAAGTCTTCCAGTCCATAAGTATGGAAATTTCTTCCAATTATTTAGGTCTTTTTTATTTCTTTTAACAATGAGTTGTAGTGTTCTGAATACAAGTGCTTTACTCTGCTGGTTAAGTTAATTCCTGAATATTTGGGTTTTATCTGTCATATTTTATTTTCACCACTCTTTTGACAGTTACTTTTATTGATATAATCTTCATTTCTAGACTCCCTTCCAGTTCTCTCTCTTCTGTCTCTACTTTTCAGGCTGTAGCACACCTTTTAGTATTTCCTGCAAAGCAGTTCTCTTGGTTACAAACTCTCACAGTTTCTGTTTATCTGTGAATATTTTAAAATAGCCCTCATTTTTGAAAGACAATCTTGCTGGATATAAGATTCTTGGTTGGAAGTTTTTCTCTTGCAATATCTTAAATATATCACACCACTGTCTTCTTGCTTCCATGGTTTCAGGTGAGAAATCAACACTTAATCTTATTGAGTATTTCTTATATGTTATGCATTGCTTTTCTCTTGCTGCTCTCCAAATTCTCTCTTTGTCTTTGGCATTTAACATTCTGATTAGGCTGTGTCTCGGAATTCATCTATTCGGATTTTTTTGGATGGGAGTAGTTCTGCTTCTTAGACATGGATATCTATGTCCTTCAATAGACTTGGGAAAATTTCTACCATTATTTCTTCAAATATTTCTTCTGCCTCTTTCTCCTTCTCTTCTCCTTCTGGGACACCCATGACACATATTTTTGCACATCTCTTGCTGTCATTCATTTCCTTGAGACCTTGTTTAAATTTTTCCAATCTTTTCTTCATCTGTTCTTTTGCATGTTTACTTTCAGAAGCCATTTCTTCAAGCTGACCAATCCTTTCTTCTGTGTCCTCAAATCTGCTATTATATTATCTAGTGTATTTTTAATTTCATTTATTGCACCTTTCATTCCCATAAGATCTTCTATTTTTCTATATATGCTTTCAAATTCTTCTTTGTGCTCATCTAATGTCTTCTTAATGTCCTTAATTTCTTTAGCCATCTCATTGAATTTATTAAAGAGATTTGTTTGAACATCTATGATTAGCTGTCTCTACTCCTTTATGTCATCTGGAGGCTTATCTTGTTCCTTTATCTGGGTCATATCTTCCTGTTTCTTTGTGTGAATTGTAAATTTTTGTTGGTGTCTTGGCATCTGGCTTGCTAGAGTATTTATTCTGGGTGCAGTTTTTCTCTTTAGTTTGGGGCTTCCTGCTCTTTCTGCCTTGCTGGTTGTGTAGTAGGAGCCAAGGATGCAGCTGGTGCTGTAAGTTTTGAAGGATCAAGCTGCCCTCATTGCCCCAAGGACCAATGAAGCTCCTCCCAACTTTCTCCTTTGCTAGGGTTAGTGACAGAGACATAGCTGTGTGGAATAAACCAACTCATGCAAGCCTAGACTATAGTTGCCCAGAGAGACTGATGAAGCTTCACATCCCTTTTTCCCCTGCCTGTGGCAAGGATGGAGTTTCAGGTGTGGGCAGCAATCTATGCATTGAAGGTCCAAGATGACTGCATTTGCCACAGTAGACTTCTGATTATTTAGCCTGTGTCAGCCAAATGTACCTGCAGTTAGGTGGATAGGCTAGTGCAGGGCCCCTCAGCTTCCTCCCTGCTAGAGGTGTGGCTAAAGCCTAGGCCAGTGAAAAGCCAATCTGGGTGAAAGAAACCAGTCTCTACCATCACTGTGATTTTTCAGTCAGCTCAGCTTGCCCTCATGTTAGGTGGAGTCAAAATGGTGGCTATTAGCCTTTTTCTGACTTGGACATATTCAAACTTCAGCTGTTCTTAGGGTTATACTTCAGCCAGGCAAATTTAATAATCAGTAGGTGAAATCAGTAGCCAACTGTCTCTTACTCCCTTGTTTTTGGGAAATGGAGCTTCTAATTCCTGCCACAGAATATCTCCTGGGGTGGCTTACACTGCCAAAGTAAGATGATCATAGACCTCCACGACATGGCCTGTAGTTTCCCAGAAAGTCTGGTGCAGCTCCCTGCTAGCTTCCTTCCTGTCCAAGGTGGTCCTGGGACTTAGGCTAAAGGTGCAATCTTATCTAGATGGAAAGAAGCCAGTCCCTGACAGCACTGTGATATTCAGTCAGCCCTGCTTCCCCTTGTGTCAGGTGCAGAGTTAAGATGGCAGCTAGTGACGTCTTTCTGACTTGGACAGGTTCAAACTTCAGCTGTTCTTATGATTATACTTTATCTGACTGAATTTACTAATCATAGCTGAAGTTCATGCTCAATTGTCTCTTCCTTCTCCATTTTTGGGAAGTAGAACTTTCAATTCCAGCCATGGAATACAGCTTCTGAGGCAGTTTGTGCCTCCAGTGGAGGATGGGCACCAGACTCAGTGGCATGGAGTGCTCTACTTATGAATCTTCTCTGCAGATGGGCATTCTCTTCCTTCCATTCTTTCAAGGATGTTGCAGGATGCACTTCTGGTCTCCTGGAACCCTCAAACAAGTGTTTTAGATAGCTCTGGGTGATTACTAACTTCCTTGTAGCAGGAGCTGATTCTAAGAGCTCCTTACTCTGCCGCCATCTTCCTGGTTGTCTCTATACATAGACTTTTAATAAAATTTGTAATAAGTTTCACTGACACAATGTATCAAAACTTAAAAGTGGTTGCCTTGGTTAAGGGTTGAGTGGGAGGAGTAGAATGGCAGTGAAAATTCTGGAATATTAATTTTATGTATTTATGACATGATTCATATTTCTTTATTTAAAAGTAAAATTATATTTGAATGGATGGAAAAATCAAGTCCTAAAATAGATTGCAAAGATGAGAAGCAACCTCTTTGTATATCATATTTTTATTGTGGTAATAAAGAAAATAAATACAGAATTCATTTCAATAACTTATGAACATAGGATGCTAAGAATTTAAATATAGTGACATATATACTAAATACAAAAAGGACTGCAAAATTATTTGGTATTTTTTCCCTTAGGAGTTTTAGCATCAGTGTAGGAATTAAAATATAAGTGAGTATTTATGTTAGGTTATGGAATTAGAAGAGCTTGTATGAACTCCTGATTTCTTAAAATGTATATTTAAGTTTGTGATTTCAAGTAAAGTAATTAATTTATAATGATTTACAAGTTCATTGGTAATCCATGCACTGCTGGAAATTCAAATTAGGAATTACCGATCAAAATAAATTCAAAATTCCACTCATTTAGTTCTACAGGGTTGTAACAACACCATTTTTCATGTGCATGGTAAATAGTGTTAACAATATAAAAGGGTTTAATAATTTGTTAAAATAGTGCTAAAATGAATTGTTTATCATGAAAAATACAAATTTGTAGCAAGTTGATTTTATGATCCTATTTTACCAGAATGTTTCTTTTTTCTATACAGAGAAAAAATTATCCTAATAACATCAATTCATTGAATACTTTTGTCTGGCAAAATAATTCCTCAAAAAACTTTTCTTGTATCTTACTCTACAACATGAAAATAAGCAAAATTGCTACTCTTCCAAAATTTTGATTTCTGTTTCAATCTATTAAAAAATAGTTATAAAATGAGTGTCCATTATTGGGTTGACAGTGATTGGGTTTTATCAAGAAGAAAAGGATATTCCCCATAGAGTTCTATCTTTTGCTTTCTCAAAGGGAAAAAGAGTGCATGATGTACACTCTTATATATGTGAGGAGTTCATTTTTCTTTAATAATACATTTTTGTTGGCTAGATCATTTTCTTTCATCATGTTGAAACCTTGCATTGGTAATGTCATTTCTGAAACTCAAAAATCAAGAAAATATTTTGTTGCATTCTGGATTGTATAAGCTAAAAGAAATAAAAATGATGTTTGTAAAGATGTTTATATGGTGTGAAAATTTACACATTTAAGGTACTTGTTTAAACCAAATATTAAATAGGTAAGGCAAAATGCATATTTTAAAAATAAAATTAGTTTGGTTGGTCAAATAGATGCATAGAAATTGTTGCATCCTAAAAAAATGTGCATATCTATACATGTCCAAAATACTTACATGTAAATTTCTGCTGCATCTAAAGCATGTTTCTGACCAATGTACCTTAATTTATATTTCCTAGATATTGGGTCTAAGATCCCTACAAATGAAGAAGGAACTCAAAACCAGGGGAGAGATTACACTCTAGAAGTGCTATTTTGAAACCTTTAACTTATCAGCTATCAGTCCATTATGATAAAAAGGAATGTGGAAAGTACTCTTCTTTAGCAATCTTTTAAAAAGACAATTTAATAACATATTTACCAAGAAAATTTAAATACTTTCTTGATATTGATGTACTAAATAATTTTTTAAAAATTATCTTGCTATCTAACATCTAATGGTAATTTTGCTGAATGAACTCATTTTCTTTTCTCTACATAATGGAGACTTGAAGTAGCTATTTGCTGCAGAGAGAAGCTTTATATATGGCATGTTTGCATTTGATCATAAGTTAAGAGTAAGTAACATAAAACACAAAAATTAATTCCTGAAAATTTTCTATATTAAAGCTAAGCCTAGCCACACACACCTTGCTCTGGTTCTTCGTACATGTTTGGCTGTTTGTGAATATGAAAATAACTGACTTCAAGATTTGTAATTAATGCACTCACTTGCTTATATTGACACCATGAAATCTCAAAAAGCAGGTGGAGATTGTACTATGTAAGCACTTCTTAAAAAATAATGGAGCACATTAGCTATTGATACATTAGGTTAATAAAGAGAGTTATAGAAACTTTTCTTCAGCAATATATTATTAATGAAAATATCACTTTTATTTTTCTAAATATAAGGGTGATTTCTGGGATTTCATTATACTTGTGTCAACCTGAGGGGGTTCTTAATATATATTTCCTCCGAATAGGAACAAATTCTGTATATTATACACCAATACAAAAAGTTTGACTTGGTAAGTTTATACATACATGGGCAAAGTTTGGGGAAAATCTACTGTTGTTCATGATACATATTGGTCATGTTGTCTCATGGAGAGCACATCTATGTGTTTTTATTGACAGGTTTCTCATGATTCCTATTTAGGAAAAATAAGTCAGTTTTGTAAGTGTGGTTATAAAATTAAAGGAGCACTTATACAAAATGTAATATGTACTTTCTCAAGATCTTAATATGTCCTGTAAAAAGAGTGCCTTTCACTTCTCATGTTCAGTATTATTTTTCCAATATATTAATATAAGATATATACTATTTTGCAAAATCTTGTATATTTGAGAACTTGAGAATTAATGTTACAGATAGTTTTTACTTTTGTCTTTCCTTATTCACTCAATTAACAAACTTTTTCATAAAAGAATGTTATCTAAGCATTTTTGCTTCATATAATAATTTTCTTTAAAAAGTCCAATTATTTACAGTACATCACTGAAAAGAGTTTATTTTGTTTTGAATGAGAAACAGTGGTGCTGCTGTTTAAGGAAATGAAAGAATAGAAATGGTAATAGTGCCATTAAAGGAAGAATAATATCATCTTCCAATTAATCTCAGCATTTCTTATTTAAATCTTTTTAGGGAAAATGAAAACTTAGCAGAAAATAATAATTCCTTTTGTTTGAGAAAATCATTATGTATACTTTGTTATTTATGCTATGCATTTTATCTGAGCCAAGAAATCAGGAAAAATTTCTATGAGGTAAAAGAAATGAAGGAGTGAGAAATGGTGTAGGGGAAATATAGACATGTTTGGCATTTTATTTTCTAAATATGCATTAAGTTTTAATTTACTATCATGCATTTGTGATTTTTTAAAAGAAAAGATATTACATTTTAAAATATGAGAAAAATTTTAGTAAATATTAATTTGCCTACCTTCAAATAAATCAATCATTTTTGTAAATAATCTTAAAATTTGTGAGAAGTTAGGCTCTTTTGGTATACTGAAATATATTTAGAAAGCTAAACAAGGGTAAATAAACAATTTGTGCTAGTATATATTGATATTAAATGGAATATGATCAAATACTTAAATTTTAAGAGGAAAGGGAATTGAATATATATATGTGTGTGTGTATATATATATATATACATATATATGTAAACTAGTCTGCTTCTTGTTAGGTTCACTTTTAGACATATCAACTGGGTTTTATTTATATTAAATAGGCTAAATTTAATTTGTATTTAGGTATGTCTTCTGAGGATATAACATGTTACATTATTTTTAAATGATTAAGAGTTTGAAGTTATAGAAATATGGGCATATTTATTCTTTTAAATTAGAAACACTTTGTTAAACCATGTTACATGCAATTCTTTCATTCTTTCTCTGAAAAATTGTGTATCCACGTTTCACGCTCTTCCTGCTAGTTGCCAACAGTTGTTAAATTTACATTCAAGGAATAATACACTTTTTCTGTCTTCATGGAACTTGGTATATAGAAAATGCATAAAACCAGAAGCATTGTGATAATATCAGGCAAAGAGAGGTAAGTGCCTAAGATGGATGTGGGGGATGGACCATGAACTTTCACTGAATTGTGAAATCACAAACACTCCTGAAGGAGCAAAAACAGTTTCATTAAGGTGAAAATTTAAAATTCCACCTTCTTGTTAAAGAAATGAGGGGGAAATTTCCCAAATATTTTAAATGCATAGGATGTTTTTATCAGTACTCTAATATTTGAAAACTGTAATGAAAATAGAGTTATCTAATTTCACCCTCCACCAGGGCCAAATGATTTTCCACATGTTGATAATCACTAGGATCTTAGATTTTTTACCCAACCTGTATATGTTGTGTTCATTTGCTCCAGAAAGACCCCTGTGGAGAGAATAGATGGAGGTCCACAATCTCACCACCGTGAATGAGTTCATTCTCATAGGAATCTCTGATCTCCCGAGGTGCACTATCCCTTCTTTGTGATTTTGACTGTCATCTATCAAGTCACCTTGTTGGGAAATGGTACCATTCTCCTCATCATCGGGACTGAGAAAAAGCTGCAGACAGCCATGAATTAATTCTTGGCAAATTTGTCCCTCTTAGACATATTCTGCCCATCAACTACTGTTCCCAAGATGCTTGAGAACCTCCTGACTGAGAAGCAAAGCATTTCTTTTGTTGGGTATGCTTTGCAGCTTTATTTCCTAGCAGCCCTGGCAGGGACTGAGGTCTTTCTTCTCTGTCTCATAGCTTATGACAGGTATGTGGCCATATGTTTCCCCCTTTGGTACACCCTTATCATGACCAAGGTACGCTGTGCCCAGCTGACAGGTGGAACCTGGGCAGCAGGGTTTCATCATTTCCTTATGCATACTGTGTTCACATTCTGCATATCTTTCTGTAAATCCAATCAGATAAGCCAGTATTATTGTGACATCCTGCCATTGATGGCCCTCTCCTGTTCTTCCACGTATGTGGCAGAGATTCGTGCTTTAGTAGTAGAAGGTATCTTAGGGATCAGTACTTTTCTAATCACCCTTATCTCTTATATCTACATCATATCCACCATCCTTAAGATCCAGTCAGGTGAAGGAAAGCACAAAGCCTTCTCCACATTTATTTCCCACCTCAATTTGGTCTGTCTATTTTATGGCACAGTTTTATTTACCTACATCCATCCCTTCTCCAGTCAACACTCTGCAGCCACAAATAGACTCATCCCAATGCTATATGTGGTTATCACCCCAATGTTAAACCCCATAATCTACAACTTGAAAAACACATAGGTTAAAGGAGCACTAAAAGAAATTTTGCATCATAAAAAACATAACACATGTTTACAGCACACAAAATATTGACAAAGAACTTATTTAGCACTACTCTTATTGACAAAGAACTTATTTAGCACTACTCCTGGAAAGATTCATAGAAAGAATGTCTGTATCCAGATACGTATCTATATAGAACACAAATCTATGTATATAGAGAAATTTACACATACACACACATGCATGTACTTAGATATTAGTGTTATATTTGTGCATATATCTATATCCATATCTTTCCATGGGAAAATAAAAAGTTATCATCTAAGAACAACATTTCTAAGAGCAAAACAAAGAACTGTTAATAACAATTTTATAAGTGGTATAAATTGATATGTCAGGTAAATATTGGATCTGTGATTAACTTACCTATATCCATATCCATAGCCACCAAAAAAACTTTATCTCACCTATATCAATATATATATCATCTATATTGTTTATATATTTTTATCTGCCTTTATTTCTTTTTCTGTATTTATATAAAACTATCTGTAGATATCCCTCTTACTTTCTTTACCTTAATTGTCAAACATCTTATTCTCACATACTTCCTTAATACTATCATTTCACTTTCCTCTTTTTCAACTTTGGTGTCCACTTAGTCTAGATTTCTCCACATTTCCCCTTTTCCTGTGACCATATTCACTCTCATTTCTACCTTCCTTACAAGTGGAACACTTAAATTTCTGTATCCCTGATTTTAGATATCTAATTCATTTGAGTATATTACAATTATTTTCATGTCAGCATGTTCAAAACTGAAAATATCATCTTCTACCACATACAAACATGCACTAATCCACTTACGGGTTACATTGTATTTTTATTAATTATTTCAATTTTTCCTAGCTATCTAGATTCATATTGCCAAAATTAGGCTCGTCTTTTTCTTGAAGTTCACTACTTGCATTCAGTGTGAATAGTGCATTGTCACTTCTGACTGTGTTAATCACCATTTTCTCTTGATTTTTTCATTCTGTCACCTCTAGAATTCAAAGGTTCCCTTTGACCACTGCTTCTTTTAAACACAATTTTAAATCAACTATAATATTTAATCTTTTTCACAATAAACCTCAACTCTGTGTATTCCTATTACTTCCTAAAAACTTGTCCTCAGGGTGGTGATTCCATTTTTTGTGTTCTAATGTAAAAGTTAATATACAATTGTTCAACCCTTTCCTCACTATTCACACTCTAGCATTCACTATTTTCTCCTTTGCTGTAAACCACCTTCTCTCCATTCTTTATGAATAACAACAGTGATCTCATCAATAATAAGTGTATCCAGTTGTTTGCTCAAACACTGGCTTATTTGTTACTTTAAAGGTATTTTGTAGATAGGATTTGCACTACAACCAGTCAATTTTATCCATAATTATATGAAGAAAGATTCCCTTTAGCTTTTTGGGTAATCCCCTCATCCACTCAACCTTAGGTCTTAGAAATGAGAATTGAGGATTTTGTCTCTGTCTCAAAATCAATGCATGCACCTGCTGGAATTTACAGCCAGGCTTTAGCCCTGTGGTATTCAGAATAAGGACTTCTACATTACCTTGATTAGAGAATCCAAATAGAAGTTTGTTCTGTGAAGTTCAAACTTACCAGCCTTCTTGTCCTTTCTGTTTCTCTGAAATGACCTGACTAATACAGCAATAAGGTGAAATAAAGTCATTGCAGATAAAGTAAAAGAAAGGAATTGGCAATATATTCAATGTAAAAATAATAGCTAAAAAAAGTTATTTAGACAAAGGAAAATGATACCAGAGAGAATTTCGGAATATCTCTAAGGAAAGAAAGGCAACAAAAGGCTACATCTGTGTTAATAAAATAGATTATTCTTCTTGGTTCCTTTAATACATTTTGGATGTTGAAGCACAAAAAATAAAACATTGTCTCATGGGGTTGATAAATGTTAACACTTAAGAGAACTAAAGCATAGAAGGGGAAAGCAATTGATCTATGCATTGGTAAAATTTCTACATTTCACTTAAAATGGTAAAATATTGATTCACAGATAACTGAAAATTAATGAGCAGAAAATTAAGCCACATTATGCCTAGAGTTTTGACCCTGGAAATTGTGAGATAGCAATTTGCTTTGGCTTAAGTCACTAAACTTGTGGTAATTTTGGCATAGCAAAGGAAATATTTGTAAGAGTAATCCATGAACAGCATGTCAAATTATATTAAAAATGTACAAAAAGATATTCTCAGAGAAAAACAATAGACAAAGGAAGAAGTAATACTAAAAGAAGTTCAAATATGCCAAAAAGCAATGAAAGGTGAAACAGGAGTACACAACTGTGGGAAGAATACCATAAAACAAATAACAAAATGATCAAAGATGCCAAACATTCCTAAAATGAATTTAAATGCACATGGTATTTTTACACTAATTAAAGCACAGCTATTGTAATAATTGAGTTTAGAAATGATAATAAATATTGTCTATATAAACTTATTAAAATATAATAATTGTGGCATTTTGAGATTATTTATGAATACCCAAAAATAGAAAGATTATGTTTGTAAACTAATCTATTTCTCTGGGTGTGATACCCTTTGTTTGTATTAAATTCAGAGGTTTTAAGTTTACTTGATAAAATCAATTTAGGGCTTTTGATTTGATAATATTAGTAGGGCATGACTTAGGTTGAGTCCCTATCCCCTAGGTGGGCTGATATAAAGAGGCACTCACTCAAGAAGACACATGAAAAAGGAGAGAACATTGATATTTTGATCCTACCTGCCATGTGACAGAAAGTAATAGACTCAAACAACTAAAGAAATGAGTCATTTGCCTGATAGCTGAACCCCATGGAGACTTTAGAGAAATGGGAAGCCCAGGAAGGAGAGACGAAGCAGAGATATCCACCTATCTGGCTTCAATATGTGGCAGCTGACTTTGGTGAGAAAATACCCCTTATGGTACCTTGAGATGGATTTTCCAATGCCTTTGAAGTGTAAGATATTATCCCAACACATTTCTGGTACTTTGCATCCACCCCACTTTGGCAGACTAATACAATAATATAGGTAGATTAAATTAACATGATCAAAGTATAGATCATGCAAACTATATGAAAAACAACATTTGCATGGCTATATGAAAATCAGGCAAAATAAATATTTGAGAAAAGAAAATTAACAGAGACAAAATGAGATATTATATAATGATGAAAAAGATACTAAACCATGAAGGCATAACAATCTTAAACATGGATACATCTAAGAAAAGCTTCTGAACATATAAAAGAAAAATGGACAAACCTCAAATGTAAAAGATGCACATCTACAATGATTCTGAAGTTTCTTAACCTTATTCTTTTATTCATAGCAAAATCAGTATACTAAATCCTAGCAACCATATAGAAGAACCTAACTATACTGTTAACATTTATGGACCATTTCATAAAAAAAAAAGCCTGGAAAAATATTTTTATGATAAAATGGAACATTTGTAAATGCTGACTACAAGAGTTTTACTTGTTACTGTAAAGGTTATTTTAGCTTAGTTTCATTCCTTTACATTATATTATAGTTGTTTATACTTGTTTTTTGTAATGGTTATTTTAGCTTATTTCAAGATTTTACTTGATATTGTAGGTGTTAACTTGTGTTAATTGAGTAATTCACATAAAAACCATAATGGTTTACATCTGCGATGACAGATTTGGGCAGGGAGCTTCATTTCCATTCATGTGAGCTTTGCATTATAAAGCTCTTTCTTTTTTCAAAATTCCATTGTCATGGCATTGAAATCTGTGCCCATTGAGCATGAGATTGTTTGGTAAAACATTTATCAAAATAGAACTTTATGTGAAGGAGACAAGAAACAGAGAACTACATATTGTATAATTCCATTTATATAAAATGTAAATAATATAAATCAATTTATAAAGAATGCTAAGGGGTGTGGAGCCTTTCTTTTTGTAGTAATGAAATTATTTTGAAAATTTTGAGACGTTTTCTGTACAACATTGTGAGTATAGTAAAAACTGTAGATTATACACCTTGGATATATCATATGGTATGTGAATATATCTCAGTAAAACTGCTTAATAAATAAATAACTGTGCAAGAATAGCCAGAAATAGCAGCTATGTACAGCAGGGCAAACAGAGAATTTGAGAGGTGAGGAATTTTCTTGTTTGTATGTTTGTGTGATTTTGTTTATTATTATTAATAATATAATGAAAATGCTTTAATAATGCTTTAATAATGATTGAAGGGATGAATGCACAACTATTTGATTATATCAAATATCATTGATGTATACACTTTGGATAAATTGTATGCTTTGTTAATATGTATCAATGAAATTGATTAGTTAAAAAAATTTATCATTACTGAATAATAAAAAAGAACTTTACTAATGTAAAAAATTTGAAACCTTGCAAATAATTTCCTTTGTGATAATAGATTAAAATGAGATATAAATAAGAAAATAATAAGAAAATATCCAATTACTATAAAAGTAAACAACAGAATCCCAAATAATCCATGATTCAAAGAAGATATATCAATAGCAATTAGTAAATATTTGGAATTTAACAATATGTGAAGAAAACATATTAAACATGTGATATATATCTTACTCAGTTTTTAGTGGGTAATTTATATCATCAAATGAATAAGAAAATAAGAATGGTATCAATTTAATTATATAAATTTCCACATAAGGAAACTAGAATAGAAGAGAAAAGAAAACTCAAAACTTGGAAATGAAAGAAACAGGAGGTATAAAGACAGAAATCAAAAGAAATTGAAAGCAGAAACACAATTGAAGGGAGGATTGTGAGAAGACATTGGAGTAAATAAACTCCAGGAATCAATCCCTCCACCAAAACAAATATTGAACTTGCAGAGCTATCTGAATCAACTATTTTTAACTCCAGATACTACAGAAACACTGTGTAGCATCTAGGGAGGAGCAGGAGGAAGAGGCTGGTACATGACAATAAATACCAGTGATTCCTATCCTTTCTAGAGTGGCAATAATGCCCCATCTGCCATCCTGATGGCTGGCAGCACTGAGGACTGCTGCTCAGAGTCTTGGCACAGCTTGCTGGTGCCAGGGTAGGACTTAAATACCATGTCCTCCAAATTCCAGGGTTGTGTGTCCTGATTGCTAATGACTGTTTTTGATTAGCTACTTCAGATTGCTGGGCTATTCTCTGAGGGCAGCCAGGTTTCCAGCTTTGTTTGGATGAAGGTGGCAAATGAGTCTTAAAGAAAGTAAATTTCCTCAAATTGATGAAAAACTGTTAAAGGGCTGCATTAAATGGGCAAATGTTGAATCAAGAAAATGCAACTTCAAAAGCAATAGAAGATACTCATAGCACAATTGCTAGTCCCTCCAAAACCCATAACTAATGTAGAGCCAACTTCTGCTCAGATTATTGGTCCCTGACCCTGTTCCTGAGGAAGCAGCATGGCCCCTGTGCATATACTGATATGAATATATTTCAATGTCAATCTACAGGGCTGCAGTCTGAGCTGTGGAACTTATACCAGTCTCAAGCTACCATAAAATTCTTCACACTCAACTACGACAGTGTGAAAAACAATTATACAAAGTGGACTGGGCAGAGCACTATCTGCATTAACTCAAACAAGAGAAAACCCAGGAGGAGGTGAAAGATTACTTCAAAGGTGGTAAAGGGGAGTTCATTCAAACGCCTGTGAATTGTCAGTGTTGGAAATCCTAAGGCCACTAGCAATGATAAAGAAGTATCAGACATAAATTATCAATGTTGGAAAATAAGGAATCAGATATTTAAAGAAAATAGGGAATTATAAGGGAATGTGATGAACAAGTATAAACAAAAAATGATATGTTGAATGAAATTGAATGATTCCTTCAAAACCATAAACTATGAAATTTGATTCAAGTTTAAACAAACAAAATGAAAGTGCCCTTAACTATAAATAAATTTAATTTGTAG
>JAQZBX010077533.1:0-14260 GCA_029593785.1 Cabassous unicinctus
TTTTTTTTTTTTATTTAAAGAAACAGATTACATAAATGTTACGCAAAAAATATAGGGGATTTCCATATGCCCCACTCCCTAGCCCTCCCACATTTCCCCACATCAACAGCATTCCTTTATTTGTGTGATACATTTGCCACAATTGATGAACACATCTTGGAGCATTACCAATAAGTGTGGATTATAGTTTACATTGTAGTTTACCTCTCTCCTGCACATTTTTGCAAGTTATTACAAGATATACAATGGCCTGTATTTGTCATTGTAATGTCATTCAGAATAATTTCCAAGTCTTGAAAATGGCCTCAAATTACACCTATTTTTCTCTTTCCCTCCCCTGAGAACCTCCAGTGACTGCTGCCTCCACATCCATGATAAAAGTTCTTCCATTAATAGGATCACAACATGTCTACAGTAGAACAACTGTTCGTCTAGTCTAGTCCATCATCCATTCCCCAATCCTGACTATTCTGAGATGGTGATGCCCACTGCACCTCTAACTGAGGGGGCTTAGATCCAATGGAGTAAATGGATAGGACTTTCTTGTTTGTAGTTGCAAAGTCTCTCTGTTCTTTGAAATGGTCATTGTCAATCATCATCTCCTTGTTAGTTGTCCTGGGTGGGTCCAATGAACTGGACGGTAGGTGTTGCATCTCTGTTGATATTCAGGGCCCAACTGGCACATGGACAGTGCAAAGATTTAAGTCTCTTGGACATACACCTATCAACCCTAGTACTAACTATAGGTCCAAATAGAGGGGCAGGAGAGACATGTTTAGGGAAAAGACACCCGAGTCCAACTCTATCATACTGGAAAGCATAAATTCCAAAGTAGGGCCCACTGGCAGGGCACCAAACTCCTGAGCTGTCTGCCCTGCCTATAGCATCTGGAGGTCTCCAGAGCTCTCAGCAGTGCTGCTATTTGAGGTTATATTTACTTTGCAGTCAATGAGTTCCTGCCGAGACATGCATAAGCATAACCTCTGAAATGATCTCCTGACTCACTTTGAAGTCTTAGCCATATACACTCACTTATCTTTACTCTTCCCTTTCCTCCTTTTGATCAAGGTCTTTTTTCAGTTGCATTGCTAGTTGGTGCTTGGTAGTAATCCCTTGGTGCCAGGGAAGCTCATCCTTGGGAGTCATGTCCCACACAGGGGGGAAGGTAATGCAGTTATATGCTGAGTTTGGCTTAGAAGGGGCCACATTCCACAGGTTTTCATAAAGAATAATGCTGCTGTGAAGAAGTAAACAACACAAAGGTGACATGATCCTTCCTATAGAAAATTCCAAAGATTCCACAAGAAAACTATTAGAACTAGTTAACAAATTCAACAAAGTTGCAGGCTACAAGATTAATATACAAAAATCAGCTGTGACTTTATACTCCAAAAATGAAAAGACCATAAAAGATTTTTTTAAAAATTCCCAATAGCTTATAGAAGAAAAAATAGCTAAGAATCAGTTTAACCAAAGAAGTGAAAGCTTTGAAAAATATATTGAAAAATATAAAACACTGTTGAAAGAAATTAAACAGGACCCCAAAAATGACAAGAGGTTGCTTTTTCATTGATAGAAGTATTTAACATTAATATGTCAATACTACACAAAGAAATTAATGCAATACCTGTGAAAATTCCTGCAGAGTTTTTTGAAGAAATGAAAAAGCTGACCCTTAAATTCATATGAAATTGCAACAAACCCTGAATAGTCAAATCAATATTACAAAAGAAAAGAAAAGCTGGAAGTATCACATGTCCTGATTTCAAAACTTACTACAAAGCCACAGTAATCAGAACAGTACAATACCAGCACAAAGATAGACATAGAGACCAATAGAATAGAAATGGTGCTGGGAAAACTGTACATCCACTTGTAAAAGAATAAAAGACATATTAATCAATAGTATTGAATGGAGAGTTCAGAAATAGACCCTCAACTCTATAGGCAATTGATTTTTGACAAGACTACCAAGTATACCCTGCTGGGACAGAACAGTTTCTTCAACAAATGGTAGTGGGAGAACAGGATGTCCATATCCAAAAGAATGATAGAGGACCCCTATCTCACACCTTATATGAAAATAAACTCAGAAGGGACCAAAGACCTAAATATAAAAGCCATGATCATAAAACTCCTAGAAGAAAATATGGGAAAGCATTTTCAAGATCTTGTTGTAGAGGTGGTTTCTTAGATCTTACACACAAAGCACAAACAATGAAAGAAAAAAATAGATAAATGGGACCTCCTCAAAATTCAGTATATTTGTGCTTCAAAGGACTTTGTCGAGAAGGTGAAAGGCAGCCCACTCAATGGAAGAAAATATTTGAAAACCACTTATCCTATAAAGGTGTCATACCCATCATATATAAAGAGATCCTGCAACTCAGTGATAAGAAGACAACCCAATTTAAAATTGGTAAAAGCTTTCAATAGACATTTTCCGAAAGGAGAAATACAAATGGCCAGAAAGCACATGAAAACAAAATCGTCAACATCACTAGCTATTAAGGAAATGCAAATCAAAATTACAACAAGGCTGACTCACTGATTAGCACAGGTCAGCAAACCGACGCCGCCTCTGCCATCTCTGAACCATGACGGTGAGGCTGGTGGAGGCGATGGAGGCTGCGGCCAACATACCTGGCCACGAGGTGTTTCCAAGGTCCCTACTCGCAGCCCAGACACTGGTCTCCCACCTCTCCTGTCCTTGGCGGCACTGTGGCGAGTGCATGTGCTGGGGGCGGAGGGGATTCTCTCCTGGCCCCCATGGCGGGCTATGGGGGAGTAGCTTCTTGGACTCCCCAGAGAAGACTCCTGTAACTGCTGGGTGGAAACCCGGGAGCCCGGGCTTCCCAATGATTCCAGCTCAGGTGGATCAGAGACGTAAATGGGCAATGTCAGGTATTATAGAAGGCACACAGCATTGTGATCTCTGCAGTGGCCTCAGGCCCCTGGGCTTGCCCCACCCTGGGGTTGTGAGCAGCCGCTCCCACCAGCGCTGGAGCCTCGCGAGCCTCACGGAACCAATGCCTCTGCCGAAACCAGCGATTGAGCGAAGTGAGGTGCACCTGGTTTTCAGCAAACTAGAGGTTCCCAGGACTGAATCCGAGCTGACAAAGAGTGGGGGAGTTTACTTAGAGTGCGAGATCCAGATGTTTTATTTGCATTCTGACCTAATTTCCCCCTCTTGAAACCATCCCCATCTTGTCAACCTTCAAAATTGTGTTCCTTTATTTTGAGTGGTTGCTTTCGCTGAATTGATTAAATTGCCTAATAGTTATCATAGGTCCTGACTTGTCTCCCCTTCCCTCTATGTGACTTGAGCTACATACTCTCTGAGCCTTGATGCCTTTTTAAAAGGCGTACCAGAGGAAAAAACCCAGGACCTTGTACATGGGAAGCAGGCATTCAGCCACTGAGCTACATCTGCTCCCCAATGGGAGTCAGTTTTTTCCTTTGTTTTTGGGAGGTACCAGAATCCTACATGTGAAGCAGGTGCTCAACCACTTGAGCTACATCTACTCCCCACCTTGATACCTTTTGATCTTAGACCTATAAGAGCACTCAAAGGCTCAGGTCCTCAATGAGATAACAAAATCCTGCACGATAGTAGGTGCTCAGTAAACATTAGCCGCCCCCCCCCCCTTACTGAGGCTTTATTCAACAAAGTCTACCAATACTACCTTAGTCACACAGTACAGTAGTCCCAGTGCTTGAAGGTGTCCCACATGTATCCCTCCATGTTTTCTTCATTGGAGGCAGATGGGTATAGAATATTGCTTGTGTTGAGGCATATAAGTGCCTATGTAATAATTATCCCTCCAGTTTCTTGGTCCTGTATTAAACCAAGGAATGATACTTTCAGCATCATTCAGAAAAATCAGCTGCATTCTCTGTGATTTAAGTGAGAAGGTTAAAGACTCTGGACTAGAGTGTACAAATACCTTTATCACATACAAGAACATTTTACCCACCACTTAATCAGTTTTATTGTGAAAAACAAAGATAAGCCAAAGATAAAGTAGTTTGCATTTCCTTTAAGATTGTTGCCTGCTTTCCTGTATACCAATTCTGATTCACATACACACACACACTTTATCTAATTCAAATATATGAATTATCACAAATTTTAGGATTCCCCCCCCCCATTATAAAGGCTATTCTTGAGAGACAGGTATTTATATATATATAAAATAAAAGGGATACTCTGCTTTAAAAAAAAAATTACAAGATATCATTTCACACCTATTGGAATGTCCACTATTAAAAAACATGAAAATTACAAGTGTTGGAGAGGATGTGGAGAAATAGGAATGGTTATTCACTGTTGGTGGGAATGTAGACTAGTAAAGCTGCTTGGAAGATTGTTTGGTGGTTCCTTGGAAGTTAAATATAGATCTGCCATATGACCTGGCAATCCCACTACTAGGTATTTACAGTACTCAGAAGAAATGAAAGCAGGAAAACAGACTTTTGCAACTGATGTTCAAGGCAGCATTATTCATAACTGCCAAAAGATGGAAACAACTCAGGTGTCCATCAACAGATGAATGAATAAACAAAATGTGGTATATGCATATGATGGAATATTATGCAATTGTAAGAAGAAATGAACTTGGGGTGCATATGACAACATGGAAGAACCTTGAAGACATTATGGAACAGCATCATCAGAGTATTACTACCAACTCTAGTCCATATCTTACATTTGGGGTGTTTTTGCCCCAACCCACACTATTATTTTTTTCATAAACCATATAATTTATCTAAAGTGTACAAGCAATGTCATTTGGCAAATTCAAGTTGCAAATTCAATCAATATTAAAGCATTTTCATTGCTCCAAAAAGAAAAAAGTAGAAAAAAATCACAATCTACTATCATACTTACATTTTAGGGCTGCTAACTACAAATCCTATCATATGTTTTCACCATTTCTATTCATTTGCAAACCTTTGCAAACAATTTTTTTTTTTTTTACAAATTCTGCACAGATTAAACCTCAGCTTTCCATTCTCTAACCACATTCTATTTTCTGGTGACTTATATTTTAGCTATTAACTCCACGAATTTGCTCACTATATATTTAGGTCATAATGGCAAAATCATACAATATTTGGCCTTTTGTGCCTGGCTTGTTTCACTCAACATAGTGTCCTCCAGGTTCATCCATATTGCCATGTGCTTCATGACTTCATTTCTTCTTATAGCTGAATAATATTCCATCATGTGTATATGTACCACAGTTTGTTTCTCCATTCATCTGTTGATGGACACCTGGGCTGTGTCCATCTTTTGGCAATTGTGAATAATGATGCTATAAACATTGATGTGCAGATGTCTGCATCACTACTCTCAGTTCTTTTGGGTATATATTTAGTAGTTTTATTGGCAGATCACATGGTAGATCTATATCTAAATTCCTGAGGATCTGCCAAACAGACTTCCACAGTGGCTGTACCTTTTACATTCCCACCAACAGTGAATAAGCATTCCTATCTCACCACATCCTCTCCAACACTTACAGTTTTCTGTTTGGCTAATAGTGACCATTCTAGTAGGTGTGAAATGATATCTCACTGAAACTTTGATTTGCATTTACTTAATAGCCAGTGATGTTGAACAATATTGCATTTGTATTTCTTCTTTAGAAAAATGCTTATTCAGGCTTTTGGCCCATTTTTTAATTGGTCCATTTGTCTTTTTATTGTTGAGTTGTAGGATATCATTATATATCATGGATATTATACCATTGTCAGATATATGATTCCAAATATTTTCTCCCATTGAGTAGACTGCCTTTTTACCCTCTTTACGAAGTCCTTTGAAGTGTAGAAGTTTTTAATTTTGAGGAGGTCCCATTTATCTTTATTTTGTTACTCCTGCTTTGGGTGGAAGGTTTAAGGGACCTCACCTACTACAAAGTCTTGCAAATGTTTCCCTATATTATCTTCTAGGAGCCTTATAGTCCTGGCTCTTTTGTGTAGGTCTTTGATCCATTTTGAGTTAATTTCTTGTATAGGGAGTGAGATAGGGGTCCTCTTTCATTCTTTTGTTTGTGGTTATCCAGTTCTCCCAGCACCATTTATTGAAGAGATTTTTCCGTCCCAGAAAGGTTGACATGGTAGGCTTATGAAAAATCAGTTTACCATAGAGGGGAGGGTCTATTTCTGAACAGTCAAGTCAACTCACTTACCAATGTGTCTATCTTTATGCTAATACCCTGCAGTTTTGAGCACTATAGCTTTATAATACACTTCAAGGTCAGGAAATGTGAGTCCTCTGAGTTCACTCTTCTTTTTAGGATGTATTTTTGGCTATTCAGGACCACTTTCCCTTCCAAATTTGGTAAGTGAGCTTTCTATTTCTGTAAAGTAGGCTGCTGGAATTTTGATTGGTATTGCATTTAATCTATAAATTGATTTTGAGTAGAATTTACATCTTCAAGATGTTAGTCTTCCCATCCATCAACACAGAATGTCCTTCCATTTGTTTAGGTCTTCTTTAATTTATTGTAGCAGTGTTTTGTATTTTTCTGAATAGAGATCCTTTCCTTTCTTGGATAAATTAATTCCTAGATATTTGAGCTTATTGTGCTATTGTAAATGGATTTTTTTCTTGATTTCCTCCTTAGCCTGCTCATTACTAGTGTACAGAAACACTACTGATTTTTGCATGTAGGTCTTGTATCCTACCACTTTCCTGAACCCATTTATTAATTTTAATAGCTTTGTTGTAGATATTTCTGGATTTCCTAAATAGAAGATCATATCATCTGCCAATATTGAGAATTTTACTTCCTCTTTCCAATTTGCATATCTTTTATTTCTTTTTCTTGTCTGTGCTAGCTAGAACTTCTAGCACAATGTTGATTAATAGCATGGTGTCAACTGGGTTCCAGGCCCTTGCTCCCCTCCCCTAAGCAAAACTCAGTACACAGCATTTAGCTACCTGCATGCTCCTGGACACAAGTTAAAATGTAACAGACCTCCCCACGGGGATACAATGTGCCGATGGTGTTGTAAATCATACTCTTTTCAAAACTATGCACTCCTTTTCTGTAATAACATTGTTAGACCTCTTCTGGGCATTTCAGGTGGCCCTAACAGAAACTCTGCTCTCCTACCCTATGGAATGTCTTTGTCTTGAAATCTCTTATATTGTTACTTATTTTCCTATCTCTTTGCAGAGCACTTCTTTCATTCTCTGAACTGCTCCCTTCAAAGACCCTCTTCAAGAAGCAGATGTGGCTCAAGCATTTGGGCTCCTGCCTACCACATGGGAGGTCCAAGGTTCAGTTCCTGGTGCCTTCTAAAGAAGATGAACAAGACAGCAAGCTGACACAATGGGCTGGTGCAGTGAGCTGTTGTAACAAGATGACATGACAAGATGCAACAAGATGGTACAATGAGGAAATACAATGAGGAAACACAATGAGAGACATAACAAGCAGGAAGCAGATGTGACTGAAGTGATTGGGCACCTTGCTACCACATGGGAGGTCCTGGGTTCAATTCCCAGTGCCTCCTAAAAAGATAAGCAGACACAGAGAGCACACAATGAACAGACACAGAAAGCAGACAGTGAGCACAAACAGTGAGGGGAGGATAAATAAATAAATAAATCTTTAAACAAACAAACAAGACCCTCTTCTGTTTGTAAGTTCCAATAAATCTCATGTTTGATTCAGTGCTGAGTGTGTTCTTTGGTCCTGTGGCTGCCTTGACCTGAAACTTCCAGTTGGAACAAATTTTGAACCAGCCAGGAGGCTGAAAAACCACTAGCAGTGACACAGGAAAGAGGAATCCATGGGGGAAATCCAAGGTTGGCCTATAACAACCATGAGGGGAGGGGTGGCTGCCCTCCTGGAAAAGTGGAGACCACTGAGAGAATATGGGGATGCCTTAAAAACTCCAGCAGGTATACTGGCTGTACTACAGCAAGTAGCAGAGAAGCTGCACTTAAATAAAAAGATGCAAGACCAGCAAACAACAGTGGCTATAGCATGGCCCTTATTAGGAGACTTGCAGATGGTTACTGAGGCAGAGCAAGTGGCAAAAGTCTCCATACATCTCCCAGAAGAATTAAAATTAGAAAGAGATAGGTGCCTGGCACAAGATTCTTTAACTGATCATCTGCACCAAGTTGATAACCAACTAGAAACCCTGGCTTGTAGATATGCTGAGGTTAGAGGTCATAGTCTGCCCTGAATCCATTTCCAAAGATTATTAACCACTCCATGGTTGGGCCATAAAACATGGTTCCCTATGGACTCCTCCTCAGTTGAGGAGAAAGAGGAAGAATGGGAGGTAGAAGAGGAGGAGCAACCTTCATGGGTGAATCCCATAATACAACAAAAAATGGAAGTCTTCACAAGATCAGCCCCCTAGGGACCAACATCTCCAACGTCCCAAGCAGAAATTACATATAACTATGAGGGACTATACTGCTGTTGGGTTGAGGGATTAAGGGCAAAATACAGGCAGAAATCTAGTGAGTCCTTGCTGAACTGGCTTATAAGGTTATAGGACACTGGGGCAGAAACAGTTATATTATCTGGGGTGGAAATGGATAAATTGGCATCTATCACCACCCACCCTTCTCTATGCCAGCACTTATATACCATCTCTGGAAAAGCAAGAACAGTGTCATTGTTAGTATTGTTGGTTGCTGGATGCAAAGCTGCCTGTCTTAGTGAGGGAGAGATATCCCATGCCACTCTCCATTGGCAATATGTGGGAGAGATATAGGATGTTTTGTGGGGTCAGGATGAAACATGTCATTTATGCTGCCAACTTTGTAGGTCCAGATGCAGAAGATTTACTGCAGGAATGAAGTCTACTATTTTACACACTGCTCTGAATCATTTTTATGGGCCTGTGGTATCAATCCTAAGCCCCTTAGTAAGGTAACTTGTTGCAAGCTGCACAGGCTATAGCAGATTTAGGGGAATCAGAAAGACTGCAAAAAAGACTGGTGTCTGAGGGGAAGGAAAGGTGCCCCAAGGGCATGATGGCCTTAATCCTGTGTCACAAAAGCAAGTGCAGGCAGACATTATTGTCACATGCACTGAGCTAGAAACAATAGACAAACAGCCTAATGCTGTTCTAGTGAAGCTTTGGAGCAAGCTTCCTAAGGACCAAAGATTTACAAAACTGTCCTCTTAAGGTGCTGGGGGGTAGGGGAGGAAAATAAATAAAGAGCTGCCAGTCAAAACCTAAGAACCCTCTGCTCCCCTGGCAGAAGCTTGGCAGGCACCCTTCCCCCTATCATAGGGGAGGTGTCAAGATCCCTGTGTGAGAATAGATAGGGGCCCAGGGGATCAAAGACTACATGTAAAATTAACCTTTTATTGGTCCCCTACCAATCAACCAAAGTTGCTAGCTCTGGTAGACACAGGAGCTGTACTTTAATTCATGGCAAAGTAGCATGATTCCATGGTCCAGTACTGCACATAGCTTGCTTTTTTGGGGAAAACTCTTTATGCTAAAAAACAAATTTACTTTTACAGATTGGACATTTACTTTCCCCAAAAACATGTTGTGTATATTTCCCCTATACCTGAATTTATTTTAGGAATTGACATTCTCCAAACTATCACATTACCAACTACTGTAGGACAATTCCACCTTCAATACAGAGTAATAAAGGTGGTGCTAAGAGGAAAAGCTAAGTGGTCCATGGTGATGGTGCTTTCACCCCAGAGAATTATAGCAACTAAAAAATACCAACTCCCAGGAGGACACCAGGGAATTATGGCTACAATCAATTAGAAACATTGGGAATAATAGAAACTACCCACAGTCTTTTTGATAGTCCTGTATTGCGAGTATGAAAGCCTGATGGAACATGGCACATAACAATAGATTACACTGAATTAAAGTAGCACCACCATTGTATGCAGCAGTCCCAAACATTGCTGGTTTGTTACAAGAAATTAGTACCCACTTATGTCACTATAATTTTGTTTTGGATCTTGCTCATTCTTTCTTTAGTTTCTCCTTAGACAGGTCAAGCCAGCCTGCATTTTCCTTCACATGGGAAGGACAGCAATGGACATTTACAGTGCTTCCTCAAGGCTATATGCATAGCCAAAACATTTGTCATGGCCTTATGGCAAAGGACTTGACTTTGTGAGAGAAACCTGAGGCTGTAACTTTATTTCATTATATTGATATTATAGTAACCAGTAATTAACTTTCAAAATTAAAAGAAGTATCAGAAAAAATAGTATCTCATCTTGAGAGGTGGGGATAGGCAATCAATGGGGACAAGGTGCAAGGCCCTGGCTGCTCTGTCAAATTCTTGGATATTGTTTAGTCAGGTAAGATAAAAACTATGCCCTCTGCTGTAATTGATAAGGTACAGTGTTTTCCCACATCACAAAGTCCAAAAAAATTAATGGCTTTTCTGGGTTTTCTGGGATACTGGAGACTATTCATTCCTCACCTAGGTCAAATATTAAAATTATCATATATGCTAATTAGGGAAGGTCATACATGGGAGTGGGAGAACTCCCAGCAGGCTGCTTTTGAAGAAGCAAAAAGGGCAATAGCATAGGCTCAGGCACTATGAGGGTTGGACCCTGCCCTGCCCTGTGAATTGGATATAGTCAGCCCTGATATTTGTTTTGGGTAGGGTTTATGGCAAAGGCAACATTCTAAAGGAGTACCCCTTGGGTTTTGGTCACAGTTGTGGAAAGGAGCCAAATTGTGATATAACCCTTTAGAGAAGCAACCATGTGCAGCATACCATGACTTGTTGCAAGCGGAGGGCTTAATCCAAAAGTTCATTGAAATCCCAGTGCCATCCCTATCCAAGGGTGGATTGCAGACACTGGGAACAAGCCTTGCTCTGGTAGTGGACAATTAAGTTCCTTAACAAAGTGGAAAGATTACTTGCTACAGCACAGTGTCTTCATTTCTAGCCCATTAAGTACTAAAATACAAGAGATCTTAGGCCCAGTGTCTTATGTGGAAGACCTCTCTGCCCAAGTTGCTGTCTCCAAAGGGGACATTAAAGTGTCCACTAGAGAGGGCACAGGAACTGTTCCAGAAAATGTGTGGTATAGACAGCTTGACTCATGGATAGCCTCCTGCATGGATGGCTGTGGCTGTGCAGCCTAGCACTGACACTATCTGGTGGGAAACAGACACCATGAAGAGCAGTCAGTAGGCTGAGTTAAGAGCCATGTGGATGGTTATGGTGTGTGAACCAGGGGACATATTAACAATCTTTACTGATAGTTGGGCAGTATACAGGGGCCTCACTACCTGAATGGTGATGTGGCAACAAGAACAATGATCTGTCATAGGTTGCCCTCTGTGGGGGAGAGATCTACATAATTACATCTGGGACACATGTCAGCAGAGACAAGTAATTGCCTCTCACATCCTAGCCCACTCCCCTAACACCTCTCTCAAGAATGTTGAGGCAGATGCACTGGAAAATGTCTGAGACTGTACTACTGATACCCAAGAAATTGCAGCATGGCTCTACAGGAAAAGTGGACATTGTGCCCACCAGAACTTGTAGTGCCTTCCCAGCACTTACAGCTGCCTGTCATCCATCAACAACTTGTGGACATTGCCCATGAGTGCCCATCATGCTGACTCTGATGACTCAGGCAGTTACCTCACCAGATAGGTGATATTGGCCATGCACAGGTCTCAGTAACACAATGGCAAGTGGGTTACATCAGTCCCCTCCTGCTCTCAGAAGGGACAAGGTATGATTTTACTGCTTCAGACACAGCCATGGGACTATTGCTGGCTTACCCCGTAGGAAAAGCCAAACAGTGAGTGACAATTCCCTGCCTATAAAAAGCAAGTACCCTCTACATGGTGCCAGGCCAAATTGATAGTGACCAGGGAACACCATTCAGTGGTTACCTCACACAGTCTTGGGCTATATACCAAGACATTGTTTAGACTTTTCATTTACCATATAACCCCACAGGTGCTGGTCTTATAGAAAGGATAAATGGCCTTCAAAACCAGGGTTTCTTAACCTTTTTTGTTCAAAGCAACCCTTTGCCAGTCAGGTGACAACCATGGATTCATTCTAAGAATGTAGTGGCAGATAGTTTTATGTCACTCAATATCAGAGGTGAGAGAAAACAAAGATAATGAGTTAATTTTTTTAAAATTGAAGCTCACAACCCACCTGAAATCTTTACATGGACACCTTGGGGGTTCATGGATCCCTGGCTAAGAACACCTATTCTAAGGGAACAAATAAAATGTGACCATGGATCTTTACAACCATGGATTAAAAGACTACCCAGCCTTTACCTGTTTAAATTCAATGCCACAAGCTGCAAACCCTGCTCCTGTTGAAATGCTAACCACAGGGCCAATGCAGGAATTGAGAATACAAGTTAAAGGGCTAGAAGCCCTACAGCCTAAGAGGGGAAATAATAATCTGTTGTTGCCTATCCCTCAAACTACACAAACTGGGGAAAATGAGGTCCTTTGGCCATGGTTCTGGACTGTGAAGCCTCACTGATTAGGAATCTTAAGCCCATGAGGGATCAGAGTCACCCAGAACATTGTCATAAAACCAATTTATACAAAAAATGTCAGTAAAAATCTTTGTTAGTAACCCAGGGCCTCCTATTCCTACTGGGACCTTGTGTGTGTCTATCTGGACTCTCCTTATGGCTATATTATTTGTTTATGTCACAGTAGAGAGGAGGGTGGAAAGATATGGTATTGGAAGCCACCATAAAACCCATTACCTGGTACTTTGCTGTCTACTAATGGAAATACTGCTAGTATATTGTTAGACCAGCATGATTTGCCCCTTATTGTTCCCCATAGGCATCTTTCTTTTCATCTGTAGCAATTTTCTGCAGTGGGCTTTGGTGGTAACCCATGCCCACAACTGGATATAATGTTGGGTTTCCACTGATCTACCATCTTTGGGTGCTATTTGGCCTTCCTTGGACTGTCTCCTGTGAACTGAACATCATGAAACACCCTGCTAGTCTGGCAGAGAACATCCCATTAAGTTTAAAATGAGACCTTCAACTTTAAGACTGAAATCCAGCTGCCATCTTATGATGAGACTCATAAATATGTTTTTTTCCTTTTAAAGGAGCAGGTGAATAAACCTAAGCTTGTGTTAGGATATGCAGTATATAATGGGTTATGTTGGTTAACTGCTGAATCTGTCACCTTAGATTTGCTCCATCTTCACCCAGCAGGAGCACGTTCTTCCCTGCGGGGAGCTTAGAGCGCGAGCAGGTGGAGACCTCGCTGAGGATGCAGGAGCAGAGGTTCTGCCCGTCCTCGTCGTCGCCCGCAGCGGCGCCCCCATTGCCTGACGCTAGTTCGCTGGCCAAGGGGCCGCCCGTGTATGTCGAAACTAATCCCGGCAGAAAGGTACCGAAGGAGCCGACTCGCCCCACGGCCGCCATCTTGGTCGGGAATCACCACCTTTTTTTTTTTTTTTTTACAAACATGCCTCAAATGTTTTCATAGAATTTAGCTTTTCCTTAAACTGTCTTTTCATAGTCAAAACAAAATCATATTGCCCCCATATGTATGGAGCACCAAGATAGAATTCAAAACATGGAGTGCTTACCTCCTGAATTGTGTAATTTTACTGTTAAACTAAAAAATGATAGTCTTTTCCAATGGCAGAACCCCCAGCTAAATGTTGAGGCTTACCCATCCCCTAAGGAATGGTTATGAACTTGAGGGCAAAATGGATGGCCATACTTACCCTATAACTGGACTGGATGATGCATGTGGGGACAGCCATATGTCCCTGCCACTTTATATGACTCTTTCTCCATATTCCCATCAATTGGGAAATGGTCAAAGTCAAATATAGAGTAAAGTGCAGCCCCTAGTGATATTATCCATTAGCTATCTTTGCACAAGTGTTGGGGGCGATGTTGTGTGAGTATAACTATCATGGCCGTCTTTTTCTCTTTCTTTGTCTTCTCCCTCTCCTTCTCCTTCTCCCTGAGTTCGCGCCGCCAAATTCCCGCGCGCGGGAACTTGCTCCCGCGCGCGGGAGCCATCGTCATGCTGAGTCATTCAAATTATCCCATCATGTATCAACACCTAAGCCTTAGTGCACTCCCCTTTCCCTGCCCCCTTCCCTGCTTATATAAGAGCTGATTGTAACCCGCTCAGCAGTAGCATACGAGAGCAGCTGCAGAGAAGCCATGTCTGCAGAATAAAGAGCACAGTTTGTTTGTTTTGTCCGTGTCTTTGTCTCAATCCTTAGCTGGATAGCTCGTTGCCG
>JAQZBX010077534.1:0-14258 GCA_029593785.1 Cabassous unicinctus
GGAGGATGTGGGGAGGGAGGTTGGGGGAGGGAGGAAGGGGAGGGAGGTTGGGGGAGGGGTGTCCACCTGAAATGTGGGGGGTATGGGGGCCCCCTGTGGGCACAGAATGCGTGGTAGGGGGGACCTGGCTGGACTGGACAGGGGTGTGGTAAACATCGGCCGATGGCTCCAGGAAGACAAAGCCCAGACAGACAGCATTGCCAGTTTCTCTGGTGTAAACACTCCCCCCAAGAATGACTGTTCCTGAATGCAGAGCTGGGAAGAGAGGCACAGGAGCACAGCGTTATGTCGTTTCCACCCCCAGGCAAAGAACCCCAGGACCACAGCTGTCGGTATGTGTCAGTATAGCTCATTAGGAAGTGATGAGCTTTGAGTATTTACTGATCTTGTTTTTAGTGAAATTTAGTTAAAGTTAAGTTCATATAATTTGAATTTTATTAATGGCTGTGTTTAGCAACTGCCCTCAGAATTCCTGAGAATGTAACAAGCCCCGGCCAGCTCCAGTGCTCGGCCGGGTGTGTGCGGCTGGTGGGGAGCGCGTGGGGTCCTGGGGGTCTCTGGCTGTGGCAGAGTTCCTGGAGGGCTCAGTGGGAAAGTGGGCAGGAAGTGGGGGGGCTCAGCTGAGGGCCTCACACGTGGCGTCCTGACTTCTGCTGGGACGGGACCCCAGCCTCTCAGCCGACTCAGAGTTTGGATCTCGGATCTGGGTCACTGGCTTCCTCATGAGTCACCCGCTGGCGGCGGAAAGCAGCCGAGTGGTTTCACATCAGGGGCAGGGCACCCCACCGCCCCCGAGCTCTCCTTTGGAGCCTGGCTGTGGGTGTGCGCAGCCAGCTCCCAGCCAGAAAACCACGGGTTTGCGTGGGCGAAGTCTCCGGTGATGTTTCTTTGTTTGGAGATTGCTTGGGAACGAGTTTTCTGTGGGTTCCCCTTGAGGCCTCGAGTGGAATGGATCCAGGGGGGCAGAGTCACGGGCTGTGCGGAGCATCCCTGGCCTTCCAGCAACCGTTCAGAGGCCCAGATGCCAGTGAAGCCCCGTGCTGGCCACAGCCCTTCTAGTTCGCTCATTCATTCATTCATTCATTCATGTTTCTTTTTGATAGACTTTACTCTCCAGAGCAGTTTTAGGTTTACAGAAACACTATGCAGAAAGCGCAGCATGTCTGTGTGCCGCTTTCCCCAGTATTAACGTCTTGCATTAACGGGGTGCATCTGTTACAATTGATAAACCAATGTTGAGACATTAGTCACTAAAGGCCATAGTTTACATTGGGGCTGACTCTTTTTTTTTTTCCCCCCGGATACTGGGGCCGGGGATTGAAACCTGGACCTTGTATGTGGGAAGCTGGTGCTCAACCACTGAGCCTCATTGACTTCCCTGAGTTGGTTTTTTTGTTTGTTTTGTCTATTGTTTGTTTTTGCTTTTTTCACAGGCACTGGGAGCCAAACCCAGGACCTCCCATGTGGGAGGCGGGCGCTCAACTGCTTGAGCCACAGCCACTCCCTGGGGTTCACTCTTTGTGTGCAGTTCTGTGGGCTTTGACAGATGCGTCATGCTCTACCTGTCATAATGATGACCTAGAGTACTCTCGCTGCCCTAAATATCCCCTGTGCGCCCCTCTTCGTCCCTGCCCTAACTGGACCTCAGCAACCTCTGAGCGCTCTACTGTCTCCATAGTTTAGCCTTTTACAGAGTGTCATAGAGCTGGGATCACTCAGCAATGTGCATATAAGGTCCCTGCATGCCTTTCGTTAGCTCAATGGCTCATCTCTTTTCATACCTGAGTGCTATCCCATTGCGTGGACGTGCCACAGCTCGTTAGTCTGTTTCCCTTTAGGATGACGTCTTGGTTGTGCCCGAGTTTGGCAATTATGAATAAAGCTGCTATGAGCTTTCCTGTGCAGGTTTGTGTTTGGGTGAAAGTTTTCAATTATGAGTAAAGCTGCTACAAGCATTCATGTGCAGGTGTGTGTGTGTGTGTGTGTGTGTGTGTGTGAACACATTTTCACCTCACTCATGTCAACACCGAGGAGTGCTATTGCTGGGTCATATGGTAAGACTGTTTAACTTTATAAGAAACTGCCAGGCCATCTTCCACAGTGGCTGCATCCTTTCGCCTCCCCACCAGCAGTGAGTGAGAGCTCCTGTGGCTCCACAGCCTGGCCAGCATTTGGTGCTGTCGCTGTCTCAGGTTTCAGCCATTCTAACGGGGGTGCGTTGCTGTTGCACTGCGGTTTTGTTTGCAATCCCCGAATGGCATCTTATATTGAGCATTTCTTCATATGCTTATTTTCCATCTCTGTATTTTCTTTGGTGAGCTTGTTTATCATTAGGTAATAACCCTCTATATCCCTGATAATTTTCATTACTCTGAAATCTGCTTTGTCTGAAACTAGTGTACCTGTGCTAGCTTTCTTTTCACTAGTGTTAGCATGGCATATCTTTCTCCACCTCTTTACTCTTAGTCTGTGTCTTTATATTTGAAGCAGGTTTCTTACAATGTAGAGTTGGGTCTTGTATTTTTATCCACTTTGATAGTCTCTGTGTTTTAATTGGTGTATTTAGACCATTCACATTTAAAGTAATTATTGATATAGTTGGATTAATATCTACCACATTTTCACTGTTTTATATTTGTTATATGTGTCCTTTATTATTATTATTTTTGGTTTCCACTCTTTTTGACCTTCTGTAGTTTTAACTGAGCATTTTATGTGATTTCATTTTCTCTTTCTCTTAGTATATCAATTATACTTCTTTTTAAATTTCTTTTAGTGGTTGTTTTAGAGTTTGCAATATACATTTACAATGAATTTAGGTCCACTTTCAAATAACACTCTACTGATGCCTGGGCAGCGCAGGTACCTTTTAACAGAGTAGGTCTGAACTCTCCTTCCTGCCCCATATAAAAGTGGTGGAACACATCTCACTTACCTGTAAGCTATAATCATCCAGTATACTATTGCTATGATTTTGATCAAACTCTTATCTGTTAGACCAGTTAAGAATAAGGAAAGGGAAAGATTTTATTTTGCCTTCACTTATTTCTTCTTGAGCACTCTTTCTTTATGTAGTTCCAAGTTTCTGACCTAGATCATTTTCCTTCTCTCAGAAGAGCTTCTTTTAGCATTTCTTATAAGGCAAGTCTACTTATGATGAATTCCTTCAATTTTTGTTTATCTGAGAAAGTCTATTTCTCCTTCACTTTTGAGAGACAATTTCACTAGACACCGAGTTGTCTTTCAACACTTCAAATGTTTCACTCCGCTCGCTTCTTGCTTGCATGGTGTGGTAGATTGAATTATGTGTCCCTCCAAAGGCATGTTCTTAATCTTGATCTGCGGTCCTGTGGGTGGAAACCCATTGTAAACAAGACCCTTTGAAGGTGTATAATCAGTTAAGGTGAGGACTCACCTGTGAATAGTATCTTCTAAGACCACATTTAGATGTGGTCGAACAGATGCAGCAGAGGCCTTGTTCTGTGTTACTGGACTCCTTTAAAAGCAAAAGAAATTCAGATGCAGTAGGTCAGATAAAATCATAGGAGGAGATCAAGGACATTTCCATGTGGCAGGAGGCAGAGATGCCAGCTAGAGAACCCCGAGGACGGTGGCGAGCCAGCACCAGAGCGCACAGAGTGCGGGGAGAAGCAGGACCTTGCTCTTGTCTTGATGCTGGACGTGCAGCCTCTGAAACCATGAGACAGAGAATCCCTGTGGCTAAGCCCGGGGAAACGCAGACACATGGCTTCTGAAGAGAAATGAGATGTGATTCTTACCTTTGTTTCCCGATAGGTAAGGTGGGTGTGGTGGTTTAGAACTGTATGTACCCCAGAAAATAATGTTCTTAAAACGAATCCATTCCTGTGAGTGTGAACCTATTGTAAGTAAGACCTTCTGGCCAGATTTCTTCATCTAAGGCACGGCCCAGGGTGGGTCTTCATCCTTTCACTGGAGTCCTTTTGAAGAGAATGAACTTCAGAGAGAAAGCCATGGAAGCAAGATGCTGAAAGCAATGAAATCCAGAAGAAAAGGGAGAGACCAGCAGATGCTGCCATGTGCTTTGCCATGCGCTTTGCCATGTGACAGAGGAGCCAGGGATTGCCAGCAGCTGGTCTTCAGGGAGAGAGCATTGCCTGATGATGCCTTGATTTGGTCATTTTTTTCAACCTTGAAACTGTAAGCTTGTAAGATAATAAATTCCCACTGTTAAAAGCCAATCCAGGGGAGTGGATGTAGCTCAGTGGTTGAGCATCTGCTTCCAGTGTATGAGGTCCTGGGCTCAATCCTTGGTAACTCCTTGAAAAAAAAAAAAAAGCCAATTCATCTTATAGTATCAGCTTTTGGCAGCCTAGTAAACTAAAACAGTGGGTAAGATGTTTTATTTCCTCTGTCTTCTTTCAAGACTTTCTCTTTGTCTTTTAGTTTGAATATGATCTGTCTAGCTATAGATTTCTTGGTAGTTATTCTGCTTGGTGTTCTCTGAGCTTCTTAGATCTGTGGTTTGGTGTCTGTCAATAATTTTGGAAATTTATCAGCCATTATTAAATCAAATTTCTTGTGGTATTTCCATTATACATGTGTTACACCTTTTGAAATTGTCCCCCAGTTCTTGGATATTACATTCCATTCTGTCTTTTTCATTCTTTTTTTCTCTTTGAATTTCGGTTTGGGGAGTTTCTGTTGACATATCTTCAAGCTCACTGATTCTTTCCTTGGCCATGCCCAATCTACCCAATCTACTGATAAGCCCATCAAAGGCATTCTTCATTTCTGTTTTACCTTGCTGAAGCTAACTAAACCAGAAATGGGTTGGCTTTTACAATGGGAATTTATTCTCTTACAAGCTTACAGTTCTGAGGTTGTGAAAATGTCCAAATGGAGGCATCATCAGGTGATGCTTTCTCTCAGAAGACTGGCTGCTTGTGATTCTGGACGACTCTGCCACATGGCAAGGCACATGGCAGCATGTGCTGTTTTCTCCCTTCTCTTCTGGGTTTCATTGCTTTCAGCTTCTGGCTTTCGCGGCTTTCTCTTCATCTTCTTGCTTCTGTGATTTTCTCTCTGAATTACATTCTCTTGTAAAAGACTCCACTCTGGGCCAAGCCTGAATAGAAGTAATCTAATCAAAGGCCCAACTTATAATAGGTCAATACCCACAGGAATGGATTCGCTTTAAGAGCATACTTTTCTGGGGTACGTATAGCTTCAAACCATCATAATTTCTGTTACAATGGTTTTAATTTTCAGAATTTCCTTTTGATTCTTTCTTAGAGTTTCCATTTCTATACTTAGCCTTCTGTTCTTGCATGCTATACACTTTTTCCATTAGTGCCCTTAGCATCTTAGTCATAGCTATTTTAAATTCAAAGTCTGATAATTCCAAATTCTCTGCCACATCTGAATCTGGTTTTGATGCTTGCCCTGAGCCTTCAGACTATGGTTTTGTTTTCTGCCTTTTAGCATGCCTTGTATGAAAACCACATGATGAAGCAGGGGGCATTGATGTGGTGGTAAGATGTGGGGGGCTGGGAAGCATTCTATAAACCCACGATCTGGTCCAGGCTTTTTGTGTGCTCTTGGGCTGTGGCCATCACAAGGGCTTCTGAGCTTTATTCCCATCCCTTAGGTGAGACGGGAAGGCCAGTGGGGCCTGGAAATGGGTGTCTTCCTCCCCCGAGTGGGGTAAGCTCTGCTAAAGTAGTTTCCCTCGAGGGCAGGCCTTAGTTGAGAGGGGAAGGCTTGGGGATATTTCAGAATGGTCACTTCCCCTCCCCTGCCTGAAGCATGAGGACGTTTTTCTCAGATTTCACAGTGGGAACCCGGTGGTGCTCACCAATAGGAGCTAAATCTCCAGGGGTTCTTCCCTCGCAAGCCTGTGCTCATCTCCAGCGATGAGCCATTTCCCCTGGCAGTGTTCTGCCCGCTGCTGGGTCCAGCCGCTCCTGCTGGTTTCTGCGCCGCTAGGGTGAGTCCTTGCGTCTGCCTCTTCCCGCGTTTGGGAGCAGTGGCTTGCCCTGTGACCTCAGTCCTCTGATGGGCCCAAGAGGAGTTGTTGGTTTTTCAGTTTTTCAGCCTTTTTCTTGTTGTGAGGATGGGAGGACCGCTCCCAAGCTCGTTGCGTGTGGGACTGGAAGCATCCACTCATTTCTCCCAGCACCTCTTTGCGGAGAGGCTGCAGCGCGGGCCTCCTGGGTTCAGTGCTGGGGTGGCAGGGAGCAAGGAAGGGGTATCTGGGGCGTGAGAGAAGCACTTGGGCAGCCAGGCTCACGCCTGACTCCCTTCTGGCCACAGCTGCCCCTGCTCAACGGCACCAGTAGGTGGGGAGCAGCTTCGGGGCCCAAAACCCTGGTGTGTGCACTGCCCGTGAAGCCCACAGAGCATCTCACCATGCGCCCCGGTGTGGCGCGTTCAGGACAGTTGCTCTAAGATGTCCTCTCTATTTGGCACTTAGCAAAGTATTTTTGAGCAATATTTCAAATCCTTGAAAAATAATTTTTGTAGTAATTAAAAGCCAGACTATTAAAAAAAAAGCCAGCCTAATCTGGGTTTTTCAAATCCTTGTTCCTCCACGTACTGTTTGTGGGGCTTTGGGAAAGTTACTCCAAGACCCAGCGTCAGGGTGCAGGACGCGGGACAAGTGCTCCGGGGGTGCTGCAGGGGTTGAAAGGAATATGCACGGAGCTCTTCAAATGCAAGGAAAGGGAAGGGAAGGGAGCTGCACACTGCGTGCTGCACATTGATAATGGGGATTCATTTCTCATCTCAAGCACATCGTTTGGCTTGTTTTCTTCCAGGTGTTTTAGGTATCCTGGTAAGGAGACCCCAGGGAAAGCACCTGGATTCAGGAGAAGAGCTGGACCAGCCCCGGGCACCCTGGGAAAATCCCTGAGGCCTGCTGTTGGGGGCAGGACAGGTACTGCCCGCTGCTACCTTTCCTCGCCTGGCGTAAGGAAACAGCCTGCGATTTGTTTAGCCGCTGAGACTTGCCCATCACCATGTCAAACGAGGACACCAGGCCTTGCAATGTGGCGCCGTTGGGGGAAAGCTCGGCTTGCAGAAACTTCCTCTGAATGTTTGAAGGGCTCCTGACAGAAGGCGGACCACCCCTGCCCAGTGGCCCCAGAGGGTGAAACCAGGACCATCAGTGGAGGGGGAGGGAGCAGCCTCGACCAAGGGAAGGGTTTTCTGGTGAGTAAACTGGGTGGAGAGCTCTTCATCATAGAAGCTTCCAGCAGAGTGTGGGCAACTGCTCACCGAGAGGGTGCCCAAAAATGTCTCATCAGGTCCCTTCCAAACTGGGAATTCTGAGAGTCAGTAAGACCCACACCCCAGGCTGGGATTTGAGTGTCATCGTGAGCAGGCATGGCTCATGGCCAGGGAGGCTGCGGC
Source organism: Cabassous unicinctus (assembly GCA_029593785.1). Taxonomy (NCBI): domain Eukaryota; kingdom Metazoa; phylum Chordata; class Mammalia; order Cingulata; family Chlamyphoridae; genus Cabassous; species Cabassous unicinctus. The sequence continues at coordinate 7,393 of JAQZBX010077534.1, forward strand.
CTGCCCTGTGGGGGTGCCCCGTGCCCGTGGAGTGGGTGCTGGCAGGGGCTGGTCTGGTCTGTCCTCATCGTAAGGGCGGCCTGCTCCCTTGGGGCCATCAGTGCTGACGCTGAGTCCAGGGTACGGTGATCCGCTCCATGGGGCTTGGGCCACCCCTCCCCAACACCTCCTGGCAAGTTGAGAAAGTGACTAAATACTAATGAAGAGCTCTCGGACTGGAAACCCAAAATGCTGTGCCCAGAAAGAACTGTTGAGACCCCTGGCACGGGCAGACTGACAGAGGCTCCAGGTGAGCCCTGGACTCTGTGGCCCCAGGGAAGGAGGCACAGGTGTGCTCGTGCTTTCAAGTCCCAGGACTCTGTGAGCCCCAGAACCTGATGAGCCCTGACTGGCGCCCTCCACACGCAGACTGACCTGCTCACCTGGCGGCACTGTCACCTTCCATTGACTCAGAGGAACCACCCTGAGGAACATACCCCTCGCTCTGTCTTAGTGTAAGAAAAAAGACTTTGCGTTACTTGCTTAAAATGACATTTTTCAATACTAAACCAGTGATGGAAATGCATGCTTTCTTTCTTAAGATGGGTGTGTTTTGAGAACTGCATTTTGTGTTTGTCCCTAAACCCTGTATATTAAACACCATATGTGCTTACCACTGGGCCAGGCTCCAGAAGGACTGAACAGAAGGTATGAAAAGGGTTTCCCACCCTCAGAGAAAACAATGTGTGGAAAGTGTTTCCCACCATATTAGTCAGCCAAAGGAGTGCTAATGCAAAATACCAGAACCCTGCTGGCTTTTATAAAGGGTATTTATCTGGGGTAGAAACTTACAGCTACCAGGCCCTAAAGAGTTCAACTCAAGGTACCATAAGAGGTACTTTCTCACCCAAAGTCTGTTGCCACGTGTTGATACAAGATGGCGGGCGATGTCTGCGAGGGTGCAGCCTTGCTCTTCCTCTTAAGGCTCCGTGGTTCCAGCTTCTTCCCATCTCAGCTGTGGGCTGGCATAGGGCTCATCAATCTCCCAGGGCTCGATTTTTTCTGGGCTCAGCTGCTCAGTTCTCTCACAACGTCAGCTGAAGACTGTCAGGCTCCTTTCTCTTCCCAGGGCTCTGCTGTGTCTAATGAGCTGTTTCTCTTCCTCTGTGTTCTTCTTCTCTGTGTATTTACGTACTGGGGCTCCAGCATCAAGATGAAAACTCTCTCCTCTGCTGTGTAGTTTTCTCTATGAGTCCCTGCCCACCAACAGGGCGGGGACTCAATGTCCTACCGACATGGCCAAATCAAAGCCCTAATCATAATTTAATCAAGAAAAAGTGAAACCTCTGAATCTAACACAATCTAATATGTCCAGAGGAACAGACCAGTTTACAAACACAGTCCAATATCTATTTTTAGAATTCATAAACAATACCAAACTGCCACACCCACCCTCAGAGAAAAGAATGTATGAAAAGGGTTTCCCACCCTGCGTCTGGGGTCCTCACAGGATCATGCATCTTAAGTGCTTACATCAGTGACATGTGGTTGGCATCTCACGTGGCCAGGGCCCCCATGCCATGGGGTCCAGGCTTGGGGGCGGGCTTGATTCAGGTTGGAAGGCTCAGGGAGGGGGCGCGGTGGGGCTGCTGATGCTGCATGTCAGCCGGCTTCTGAGGAATTTGGTGTCGGCTGATTCTTGGGCTCGAAGAGGTGGCGTGGGAGGCGTAGGGCCATGGAGTGGGCCAGTGACCCAGCCCCAGCCGGGGTTGTGTTCTGAACGTGAGTGCACGGCCCTCTGGGATGCACGCGACAGCTGTGTCGTCTTGTTTGATGCAGGGCAAGAGGGGAGAGAGTGGAGGGCAGGCCTGGCTCTCGGAGGGTGGGTCTGAGGGGCAGGGGCCTTGCAGCCAGGGCCACGACCCTGTGGCAGCTTTTCCTGGCCTCACAGCCAGAGGCCCCTGGCACCAGGTCAGAAGGACGTTGGAAAGGCAGCCTCCTGGGCTCTACCTGCAGGGCCCTGGCTCCCGGGGCTCTGAGAACCTGATTGCCCGTCCCCAGCATCTCCAGGACCTCAGCCGCAGCCTCCGCTGCCCTGGCTACACCCCTCCCTCCTGTCTGTCTGTCCCACGCTGGCCCCCCCAGTTTGTCCTCCTCACGGCGTTCCTTTGTACCCCTCACCTGCTCGCACCCTTCCTGGGCTCCCCTCTGAGTGAAAGCTGGAGGCCAGAGGTCGGCCTCCCCACCTCCCCAGCCTCCCCCTCCCCCTCTGGCCTCCATGCCTCCTGCAGCTCCCGCTGCTCTGACTGGTCCCTGGTGCCACCACGGGGACCTGAGCCCGTTGCCCCACAGTGTTTATGAGGTTGCTGCGTCCCAGCCTGGGAGGTTCCGTCTGGCTCCGCTGGGGCTGGGTCCACATGTCCACGCCCCTGCCCTGAGCTCCCCCAGTGAAGGCTGTTCTTCCCCACGTGGACAGTGCCCCGGCCCCACGCCCCGGCTCCAGGCTCCTCTGCAGGGCTGGAGGTCTGGGACCATCTGACGGATGCTCGATGCCCACATGGGCTGCGAGACCCTGGGCTCTGGCCAGTCTCTTTGGCTCCTGAGGCGTCCGGGGCAGCCCAGTGCTTTCTCTTTTTCATGGGGCTCAGCGCACGATGGCGTCAGTCAGTCGCCGATAAGGCCCCACGTGGCACAGGCCCCACGTGGCACAGGCCCCACGTGGCACAGGCCCCCCTTCGCTCCCACTCCTCCCCCTTTCTCTGTTCGTCGGCCATTCAGATTTTTTAGTTTGTTTCTTCCTTCTTTTTGCTTCTGGCCTGCTTTTCTCTCTTCATCGACTCTCACTCTTACTTCTCTGGCTAGCCTCCTTTTGTCCCGTGCAAGCCATCAGAATTCTCAAGGTCCCTCCTCTTTCTGCACCTCCTGTCCCAGGTCTGGAAGGTCTCGGACGCCTCACTCCGCCTCACTCCATGGACGCAGGGTTTTGTGAACAGGCGTGAAGAGCCGCTGGCTGAGTGTGGGGGTGGCCTGGAGCCATGTGGCAGGCCCGCTGGGGCCACCTGGAGCCAGGTCCAGGCCAAAGGACAGGCCTCCAGCCACAGCCCAGGCGGTTTCAGGGAAGTCGCACGCCTGTGGTTTGTCATTTGAAAACTGGGCGGGGACGGCAGAGCTGGATAATCCTAGCACTTTTGGTTACGTGGAAAGCATTCTCTTGAGAGCCTTTGGGCCACTGGAAGCTGGTCACAAGCTCAGGCCCTGAGGGGCGGCCTGAGGAGAAAAGGAAGCTCCCCACACCCACCTGCGTGTCCTGCAGGGGTTCAACACACCCACCTGGGTCACGGGGCTCACCTGCGAGATTCTAACACACACCTGGGTCACCTGTGAGATTCTAACACGCACCTGGGTCACCTGCGAGGTTCCAGCATGTCCACCTGGGTGTCCTGCGAGGTTCTGACACACCTGAGGAAGCAGAGGCTGAAGCAAGCCCACGGCAGCTCCTGCCCGGGGTCCTGGCTGCTCAGCCCACCCATGCTCGCGATGAGGGGCTGGGTCACGCTCCCACCCCCTGCAGGGGCTGGATTTTCTCAGGGCTCCCCTTCACCACTGCCCACCATCCAAGGATGAAAGGCAAGCTTGCTACACGGTCTCCCCGTCATGCCCCCTGCTCAGCTCATTTTGGGCATTCTCCCCCACTTCGCCCCTTCCTTGAATTCTGCCTCCAGCCAGACCAACTCGGGGTGCCCCCTGCCGCTCCAGGCCCCACCTCTGCCCTTCCCGAGGCTTGGACCATGGCCCCTCCTGCTGGACAGCGGCCCCTCACCTCAGGGGCTGGAGGTCCCCAGCCCCAGGCTTGCCCTGATTTCTGATTTAGTGGGGGGCAGGCAGGGCCAGGACCCCATCTCAGGCGTGGCCTCCTGCAGGAAGCCCTCTGTCCTGCATCCGCGGTGACTGCCCCAGCGTGTGCCCGGGCTGGCCGCCGACCCTGCCAGCCAGGCCAGGGCCACCGCCTCCTACACACCCTTGGCCCCTTGGCGCCTGTATTTTCATTTTTTTCCCTTGTTTTTTAAATCTGGGAAATAAAAAGTTCTTTTTTGTGCCCATGGACAATGAGGAAACTATTCCAGCTGACGATAAGAGCTCATTTGTTGACAATTTCTACCCACATTTATTATTTTTATTTATTTCTCCCTAAGATCTTGTTAAAGGAAGACGAGACCTGGGTGAAAAGCTGGCCAACACCACGGAGAGCCAGCCCAAGCCCAGGAAGGACGCCCCAGGGCCACGGGGCCACAGGAACCTCCTCTCCTGGGCAGCTCCAAAGTTGGGGCCTCTGCTCTGGGCTCCTGTGGGGCCAAGCCACCGTAGGAAAAGTAGCTAAGGCCCTGCTAATGTCCTTTTGCTGGAAATCCTTCACAAACAATTCTGGGTAAGACTGCGTTCCCAATTCCGGAGCCACCCTTGAATCGAGCCAGCAGCCCCCACAGATGGCTCTGCCCCGTCTCTCCAAAAGGCCCCTATTTCCAAGGTGGACAGACTTTCTGTGCAGCGAGTCTCCAGGGAGAGAATCTGCCTATTTTAAAATGGGATTTCTTATGTTTATTTGGAATTAAAAAAAAATACTTAAAAACGTTCAAACAATAAAATATACTTATTTTGGGTATACAGTTCTGAGAGTTTGGACAAATGCATAGATTTGTGTCACCACCACCACAATCAGGATATAGAAGAGTTCCCTCACCCCAGAACTCCCTTGTGCTGCCCTCTGCAGTCCAGCATGCCCCTTGCCCAGCCACCTCGGATCAGCTCTCGATCCCTATGGTTTTGCCTTTTCCAGAATGTCACATCAATAGGGTCGGCAGCACATCACCCTTTGGGTGGCCTCGTTCCCTGAGGCCCCTGGGTTGCTGCGTCGTCATTCGTTCCTTTCCTTGCTGGGTGTATCTGCCATCCATATATATTCTTTGGCGACAGATTTTTAAAAATTGCTCAATTAAAAAAAATGAGTTATTTGTTTTCTTATTGTTGATTTTTAAAAAAAGATTTATTATTATTTATTCCCACCCCCCATTTATTCCCATTGTTTGCACTCGCTGTCTGCTCTCTGTGTCTATTTGTTGTGTGCTCATCTTTTTAGGAGGCACCGGTAATCAAACCTGGGACCTCCCATGTGGGAGGGAGGCACCCAATGGCTTGAGCCACCTCTTCTCCCACTTGTATCTCTCATTGTGTTTCCCCGTTGAGTCATCTTGTTGCATCATCTTGTTGCGTCATCTCATTGCACCAGCCCGTTGTGTCAGCTCATCTTCTTTAGGAGGCACCGGGAAACGAACCTGGGACCACCCATGTGGTAGGCGGGTGCCCAACTGCTTGAGCCACATCCACTTCCCTATTGTTGAGTTTTGAGTATTCTTTTTATATCCTGGATATGTCTTTTGTCAGATATGGATTTGCAAATATTTTCTCTCGGTCTGGCTTGTCTTCTCATTCTCTTAATAGCGTCTTTCAGAGAGAAAAGGTTTTAATTTTGACAAAGCACAGTTCATCACTTTTTTCTTTTATGGATCGTGCATTGGTGTCAGTTCTGAGACCTCATTGCCTAACACAAGGTCATAGAGATTTTCTCCCGTGTTTTGCTCTAGACGTTTCATAGCTTAGGTTTTGCTTCAGTTCCGTGACCGTTTTGGGAGGTGATGGCGTTTCCTTGCCTGGCAGAGGGGTGGCCGTGGTGCAGTACTGGAGGAGCAGATGTGGCAGGCATGCAGAGGGGTGGCTGTGGTGCAGTGCCATGTGGCAGGCATGCAGAGGGGTGGCCATGGTGCAGCGCCATGCGGAAGGCATGCAGAGGGGTGGCCGTGGTGCAGCTCCAGGGGACCAGATGCGGCAGGTATGCAGAGGGGTGGCTGTGGCGCAGTGCCATGCGGCAGGCATGCAGAGGGGTCTTAATCCTTTAATATCAATATAGCTCTGAAGCACTGAAGAGTAACTTCCTCCATCGACTTCGTTTTCACGTTTGTCAACCTCTGTCCCATGATTCAAGAACAGAGGCTGTCAAGCGCGAGCAGAGCTGCCTCCAGGAAGGGACAGGGACCCCAGACCCGCGTCCTGTGAGCCCCGGGTCGGCAGGAGGCCGTCAGTCCTTGGCACCTCCAGGAGTGGGGAAGGGAGACCTCCCGGCAGTGTTGGCCCCTCGGACAAGGCGCCCCCGGATGTAACCCCTCTCTGCCCCCCACATCCTCACCCAGCCCCTCCCTCCACACCCAGCTCTGGCACATCTGGGCTGCCTGGGTGTTCACACAGCCGTCCTTCAATTGGGGTCAGCGCCTCACCAGGCCACCAGCTCCAGGCTGCGCTGTCCAGGGCCCCGCTGGCCTCACTGCACCAGCCCCGGCAGGGGGGTCACCCCTGCCCCTCCCAGGGCCACCCAGGGCTGTGCAAGCACCGAGCACATACCATGTGATCAGTGCCTGAGGGGCCTGGGGCCCCGAGAAAGGTCCATCTGGAAAGGCTGCGCCGACCTGCTTTGGGTCCCGAATGCTGCTCCCCCACCAGGGATGGGGAGACAGAGAGCTCCGGCCCCAAACAGGCCCAGTCCCCTGCCAGGCCCAGCCCCAGGCCCCAGCCCCCTGCCAGGCCCACCCCAGCCCCCAGCCAGGCCTGCCTCTCACCAGAGCCCCTCCCTCCAGACAGATCCTGTCCTTTGCAGAGCTGAGAGGTTCCTGGAATGTTGGACGTTTACATTGCTGTCAAAATTTGACTAAATATTTGCTTTTCAGACTAATTCATGGTAAATATTCCTAAAAAGAGTTATGGGGTTTCAGGAGAATGAACTTTTTGTGTGTGTTTGTGTCTAGTATTTAAATAGAAATCTAACTTACAACAAGAAAAGG
>JAQZBX010077535.1:0-14246 GCA_029593785.1 Cabassous unicinctus
AAAAAAAAACCCACAAAATTTATCTTACCTCTAATCTTCTTTCTGCCCGAGACCAAGTGGTCATCAGCTTCACTGTTCTCTAGGAATAGTCAGGGGAAAATCTAGAGTTGGGCAAGATAGCAGTGCACATCTGAGACCAAAGCAAGAGAGGGAAAACTGAGTTCAATTCTGGACCTTCTCTCATCATAAATTCAAACAAGAAGGAAAGTTAAAGATAGGGAACCTCCAAAATGTCCAGAGCATTTCCCTACTTTTAGGAGAGTCAACTTTTACATTACGTACAGGATTTAATTATACTATGGAAAAAAGTCTCTTAGAATTTTGTCTGTGTACACACAGACTTAAATGAAAATGTTATAATGATTAAATCCAAATAATTTATTTTGAAAACAGCAATTCTAAAATGGATGCAACCTCTTTTTTCCTTTCCAAACAAAAATGTTCAAACACCCCAAAACAGGGCCCATGAAAGGTGGTAAGAGAAGATATATAGATTGGTGGAAATTAATTATTTTCATTGGACTCTAAAACTTCATTATATAGATCTACTCATTCAAAATTGATAATTGTTTGAGGAAAAAAAAGTTTAGTTTAGTAGAAAGGAAATTCCTTAAACTATTTCTAACCTAAAGAAGATTGAAGGGATCCGATTATAAAGAATACATATATATTACAGGAAATTTAGAAAATAAAAATTATATGAAATACAACCATCTAGAGATAACCACAGTTAAACTTGTTCAAAACCACTTTCCTGATCTTTTCCCTTTGCCTGTGTGCTTTCTAAATCATGCATTTTATTACAGAAGTTGAATGTTTAATATATTTTGGATCTACTCACATACATTGAAAAACACAAATAAAAATATAAACATTACCTATAATTCAATGATGAAATGTAACTCCTATATATAGTTTTTTTGTTGTTTTTTTGTTTTGCTTATTCCTATATATAGTTTTATATTAAGTAAAATTAATTCCAAAGAGTTTTCTATATACTATATAGTGTCTGTCTATATAAAGATTTCTAGATATATAAAACATATTTTACAAATATATATACATATATATGTGCATATATTATACATTCATTACTTTTTTTTACAAGCACACATATATTTACAAATATGGCCTGAAATACACCTATTCTAATACAGTATGTTTTTTTCATTTAGCCTTCTTTGGAACATCTCTAAAAAGTAATAAATATAACCTTGGTTAGCAAAGAAAGCCACATATTGAAGATGGCAGAGCCTCCTCTTAACTCTGGATTATTTACTCATGGACTATTACAGCAAAAGAAATAAACTGTTTTGTTTAAGCTCCTGTATCTGGGGCCTCTGTGTCACAGCATCTTAGTGTGTGTCCTAATTCAGCAGCTATGAAGATATCACAGCCTCAGGAGACTGTGGGCCTCCAAGAACCAATGGGCCATGCCTTAACAAACTCAAAACATGCAACCACTTTACTTTTCCTGCTTACCTGTTTGACATGTGTTTTTTGTTTTTTTTCCCTTTTTTTCACTCTTGTCCAGGAACACCCTTTCTTTTTTTCTTCAAATACAAAAATAAAAGTAATTATTCAGAGCTATAAATACAATTCTTCAAACCCTATATGTCAGTAGTTCTTAATTTTTTTTAGAGTTTGGTCCACAAGAATGGGGCAAAATTCTTGACTGCCGGCGTAGCAATGTGAAAGCTGATTATAAAGTTATATTTTATCATGAATTTGTCTTGGGAGATTATATGAGATGAACTTCCTCTGAAAATTAAAAATATATATATGGAAAATAAACGTCTGCTGTTGTCTTAGATCAAATGACAATTGTTGTGGTTATATAGAAATGTTTGCTTTTCAAGTGTTTTTCATGTAAACTCAAGTGTACCTGCTTTGTGAAGCAACACAAAGTCGGGGTAACATACTGTGCTGCAATTTGGGAGACGTTGTCAACTTTGATGCCAAGAGTTTTCATTAAATAGTCTCTATACTCTTGTAGTTGTAACACAAACCCTCTCACTTATATTTAAATTCACTTCTGAAGTATCTGGATGACTTCAAGGAGTCATAGTAGGTTATTTTGTTTGCTACACTTTTGTTTGTGAATGATATGAATACCATGATTATATAAAGACCCTTGGCGATGAGTAAATAGAAATATGTTATTACTGTTGTGCATATAGTAACAACCAGCTATTAGTTTTTTACTGAGCTCTTGACAAAATTGAATGCCTAAGCCCCAGAGGGGTGCTTCATGACTCTCCCACCTGAGATTCCCATTTGAGGGCGTGTCAACTCAGACTCCAGGATTCACAAGGCAAGGGCCTAAAAAGGCTTGCTTTTCCAATGGAAATGGCATATTCAGGACTGCATGGCCTGGTCCCAGTGACTTCTCGGCTTTAATCCTGTTTCACTGCCTGGAGCTAACTACCTGCTCAGTGGAGTCCTAGATACCCCGAGATTCCCTCGGATGCCTGAACCCGATGTCCACTGGGTGGCTCTGACTGAACAGCCTCAGAGCCAGCTATGGTGACCTGAAAGTGGATGCCGTCACTCTGCTTGGTCAGCAGAACTTAGACTCCTGGGCTTTTGCAAATGGCCTAGATGCTTGTTCTGCTACATGGAAAACTAGAGACTGACAGATTAAGGACACCCTCCTTAGGGCCATGAACTGTAGAAATGCCCTTGAGTAAAGGTCTACTCCCCACCGATCCAGCCTGGCATCAAATTTCTCATGCAGAGGCTACCACTGCATGCCGGACCAGTGACTCCTGGCAGAAGTTGACCTGTCTCAAGGTGGGGGCCATCAGCACGCCTGCAGGCTACTGATCAGCTGACTCTGGCCACATCTTGTGACCCTAGAAATGTGTCTAAGACATGAGTCTGGCTTTCTGGACAATTTTCAGTTGGACAACGATGGGCCTCTTATGAGAAAAGCTCTTCAGCAATGGCCTGATAGAAGGACTGTGCATCCCTCCTCTCCTCCTGTGCACACACCCTGCTAAGGTTATTTGGTCACTGAAGGCAGCTGTCTCCAGAAAGCGACAGCTTCTTCCTGGATAAGGATTACATTGAAATGGTGGGGGATTACAGGTGTTACACAGACCCATTTTAAAAATTCAAGCTTCTTTTCTCACCGTTCCTGTGGAGGGCACATCATTCTTTTCCCTGCCAGCATCCCCAAGCCAGTCTGCTTGGCACACCCTCCAGTATGCCTAGGGGACCCCTTTGTAATTCTGGTTATGTTTTATGAAAATGCTTTGATCCCCCTTGTATCTGACCCTTTGATGAAAGATGTGAGTGAGAAAAGGGGAAGATTGGAGGAAAGAGGAAGTTACAGCTACTGGAATGCACAGATATTGTGACAGTGACGAGAGCAAAACCCCAGGCAGCTGAAGAGAGGACACCTTAGACTGTAGGAGGTACAGGGCAAGGAGGAGCATTACTGAACTCAGTCTTGCAGAGCTGCCCCTGGATCCTGCCTCCAGAAGGAAAAGGCCCTGGTATGGCTCTCACAGCACTCTGAGTCAGCCATTCCCGCCAGGCAGCTCTGACCATGAGACAGCAGGGATGGCCCCAGATCCTGTACATCCCATGCAGAATGCCTTCAGATATCGTCCCCACACCATTCTCAGTCATTCAGCGGGGTGGACGAATGCCACTCAGCTGGCATCATGGACAAAGAGGACAGAGTGGATGGGCTACCCTGAGGCAGTACCTCCAAAATCAAGGGCTAGATGCAATGAATGGAACTGGGAACTCTATGGCTTACCACCTGGCCAGCAAACCATGTGGGAGGCAATGTCAACATGCCCACTAACTGATGTATGTCCCACTTGAGAGAGCCCAACAATTTTAAACACCTTCTTTCCAGGCGGACCGTGTGTGCCTGGAGATTGTATTTCTTGTGTGATGTCTAGACATTAACTTACCTCTCTCACATAAACATGGTGACTTGCACTTTAGGGATGTATTGGGGGTTGAACTGTATTCCCCCCAATACAAAAAAATGTCAAAAAGATGTCAAAGTCCCAACCCCAGGTACCTGTGAATTGACCTTATGTGGAGATAGGGTCTTTGCAGGTATAATAAAGTCAAGATGGGGTCATACTTGATTAAGATGGACACTTATAAGGAAGCCCTGTGAAGAAACAAAAAGACCTACAGGTGATATTGGAGCAGAGATTGGAGTGACGTGTCTACAAGCCAAGGAATGCCAAGGATTGCCAGCAACCACCAGAAGCCAGAAGAAACAAGGAAGGAATTTCCCCTAGAGTCTTTCGAGGGGCATGGCCCTGCTGACACCTTAATTTCAAACTTTTAGCCTCCAGAACTATGGGAATAAATAGACCCAAAAGATTCATAGTTTATGGAATTTGTTAAATGCTGGAGGAGACGGTCAAATGGATTTAGCCCTAACCCCCATCAAGCATGTTAATCACAGTGGCTGGTGGAGTGGCTTTCCTGCTGCCTGCTGCTTAGGGACTTCCTCCTTGTCTTGACAAATCACAGCTGAGAATTATCCTGAATTTAAGACATGAATCCTCAGATTAAAAGAACACCCCAAGTCTGGAGCAGGAAGGACTGAAAAATGATAAATTTGCACCCAAACTCATGATAAGGTGAAGAAAAAAATCTTAAAATCTTTCAGAAAGGAGTTCCACTTTGATATGGCTAAATAGCTCCCATCAGACCAACTCTCCTACATATAACAGCCCTTTACTCTGGACAAAATATGAAGAACAATACCCGAAGGCAATGGAGAATAAACAAAAGCAAGCATAAACTGAAAGGGAGTCAACACTTGGAATAAGAAAGTGGTACTGGGTGAGTTTCCATTTTTATGTAATCTAGTCTGCACCATATGTGGCAACTAACATCCTGGTGGGAAACTTGGGTCTTACTGACTTGAGGAACAGAGGGCCTGATTTTGGAACAACCACAGTTGCTAGAAAGTGGAAGACAAAACCCTGTAAAGGAAACAGCCAGAATAGGAAAGTTTCAATTTCTCTGACTGATTCTGAAACCAAGTGTGCTGGGGAGTGGGAGTGGGGCAGGCTTCAAACAGTCCAGCTGAGGTAAAAAGAACTGAATTATAGTTTGAGTTGCCACTCATCACAGGGCACAATGAATTTGCTGTTAGAGTTCATCCAAGTTAACTGCCTCTTTAAAAAGAAAATTCAATAATTCTTCAGAGGAACATATCAGAATCTAGAGTTTCTAAACATATTATTCAAAATGTCCATGGTACATTCCAAAATTACTCAACATATGAAGGATCAAGAAGACATGACTCATTCTCAAAGAAAAAACATTCAACAGAGATAAATGCTGAGATGACCCAGACAATGTAATTAGCAGGCAAGACTTCAAACTCAGTTGAAAGATATGAAGGAAAATATGTTTGTAAAAAATAAAATGATAGAACATCTCAGCAGAGAAATAAAAACTATAGAAAATGACTTTATGGAAATTCTAGAACCAAAAATACAATATCAGATTTTAAAAAGTTCATTGGACAGCCTTAACAGTGCAATGGAGATGTCAGAAGAGTTAATGAACTTGAAAGCACATCATTAGAAATTATCTATCTGCCTAAGAGGGAGACAAAGAACTAAAAAAACAATGAACAGAGTGCCAGGGTTTTGTGGGCAATATCACAAGGTCTAACATAAGTGTGATTAGAGTCCCAGGAAGACAGAAGAGATAAAATGGGCAGAAAAAAAATGTAAAGAAATAATAGATTTTTTTTCAAATTGGCAAAAGATCTAAATTTACAAATTTAAGAAGCTCAGAAAACCTTGCAAAGATAAAAATAAAACTAGGTGCAGCATGGTCAAATTGTTGAAAACCAAAGATAAAGAGAGAATAGTAAAAGCAACCAGTGAAACAACATGTGGGATAAGTGTGAACAATGATTCAGCTATTCTAGGACATCCTATCAGGAACAATGGAGGTCAAACGGCAACTTTAAAGTGCCAAAAGAGAAACAACATCCATCTAGGGTTTTATAACCCATAAAAATATCCTTTGAGAATGAAGGTAAAATAAATTTTTAAGATCAAAGAAAATGAAAAGAATTTAATTCCAGTAAATCTGTACTATGAGAAATTATAAAGAAACTTCAGGGTGAAGGAAATTAGATGGAAACTTGAATTTTCATGAAGAAAAGGTGAAAATCAGAAATGTAAATACATGGATAAATACGAAAGACTTTTCACTATTAATTTCTTTAAAATAGATATATCAAGAGCAAATCTATGACATGTATGTGAGTTTATAACATATGTAGATGTAAGAACATATGCCTACTATAGCATAAATGAAGGAGGAGGCAGTAAATGGACCTACATTGTTGCCAGATTTCTGCATTTTGCATGTAGTGGCATATGTTAACTTTAAGTAGATTGAGAAAAGTTAAGGATATATAACGTAATCCCTAAAGCAACTCCAAAAAAAGTAATGCAAAGTGTAATAGCTGAATGTTACAATGGAATCCAAAAAATATTCAACTAGCCAAAAAGAAGGCAGGAAAGAAGGAACAAAGGGACATAAATTAGAGGTGATGAAACAATAAATAGTAAAATGGTAGCTCTAAATCCAACCACTTCCATAAATAGTATATTAGTCAGCCAAAGGGGTGTGGATGCAAAATACCAGAAATCTGCTGGCCTTTATAAAGGTTATTTATTTGGGGTAGAAGCTTACAGTTACCAGTCCATAAAGCATAAGTTACTTCCCTCACCAAAGTCTATTGCCGTATGTTGGGGTAAGATGGCTGCCGATGTCTGCCAAGAGTTCAGGCTTCTTGGGTTCCTCTCTTCTCAGGGCTCCATTTCTCTCTGGACCCAGATGCTGTGCTTTCTCCACAAGGCCAGCTGTAGACTACCATGCGAATGGCTCTGTCTCTCCCCAGGGCTTCTGCCATGTCTAAGGAGAAGTCTCTATTCCTCTGTGTTCTTCTCCCATGTGTTCACTTCCTGGGCTCCAGCTCAAAACTCCCTTGTGTCCTCCTTCTCCGTGTCTTTACTTCCCCAGGCTTCACAGCAATACTCCAGCATCAAAACTCCAACTAACTCCTCTGCTCTGCAGTGTAGTTTTATCTACATGCCTAGTGATGTGGCCCAATCAAAGCCCCAATAATAATTTAATCACGCCCAGGTACAGACCAGTTTACAAACATAATCCAATATCTATTTCTGGAATTCATAAACAATGCCAAACTGCCACAAATAGCATTAAATATTAAAGGACTAACCACTCCAATTAAAAGGCAACTTGAATGGATAAAAAAGCAAGACCTGACTATATGCCATGTATAAGAAACCCTATTTAAATATAAAGATAGAGAGAGATTGAAAGTAAATGGATGGAAAAAAGGTATTCCATGCAAACAATAAGAATAGGGAAGCCAGAGTAGCCATATTAACCTAGATTAACTAGATTTCAAGATAAAGAGTATTAAGAGGGGCATTTCATAATAAAGTATTAATAATCAAGAAGACATAACAATCACAAATGTGATTACACTTAATAATGTAAGTTATTACATTATTAATATTAATATTAATCAGCACTTCAAAATTACAGAATTAAAGGGAGAACTAGATGAAGCAATAATAGATGCAGATTTTTAACATGTCTTTGTAATTAAATAGAATGGTTAGATTAAAAATCGGTAAAGACATGGATGAAAAAAACTAAAAAAATAAAAAGACATGGATGATCTAAACAATATTAACATCTATATTGACTTAATTGATATTTATAGACATTATACCCAGTACACATTCTTCCTAAGTGTATATGCTTCATTAACCAGGACAGACCATATGCTTCATGACAAACATCTCAATCACTTTTAAATGATTGAAATAATAAAGAGTATGTTCTCTGATTACAGTAGAATTAAATATAAAATATTTTTTAAATCTTGAGGTGGAAAATATCTTTGTAAATTTGTTAAAAACAAATTACAAGAATAGATTCTATAAGACAAGAGACTCATCCACAGATCTTTCCTAGATAATCGCATACCTATTTTTTACTTCTGCTGAGAGGCCAAGGGGATCCATGAGTTATATGCTTAATATCTTTAAAGAACTTTTGTCTGACTGAACACCCTGACCTTTTGCTCCATTCAAGGTACTAGTAAAAAGTTATACTGCTACACCCTTGGCTTTCTCTCCAGGGCACATTTTCCTGACACCAAATCTTCTAATTTTAGCATCTTTTGAAAACTGGATAGACTGAGAATTTTCCAAGTCATCTAGTTCTACTTCCTTTTTGTTTAACAGTTCTTCCCTCAGTTTATGTCTTTCCTCTCATTTTACTATAAGCAGCAAAAAGAAACCAGGCTGCACCTTCCACACTTTGCTTGGAAATCCCCTTAGCTACATATCCAGAAAGTTCTCTTTTCCACATAACCACAGGACAAAATTTCACTAAGCTTTCTGTCAGTATATAACAAGGGTCTGCTTTCCTCCAGTTTTCAAAAACATTCCTTATTTCCTTATGATTCCTAGCCAGCAACAATTTTAACCTTCAAATTTCTACTAAAGTTTTGATCACTACCATGCATATGTTCTCTAATACATCATGCGTTTTCTCTACCACTCTCCTCACTTTCTTCTGAGGTCTCACTGGCCGTCTTTAACATCCATATTTCTACTAACAACAACAACAACAAAAAACTGCTCAAAGCAATGTAGGCTTTTCCTATAATGCTCCTTAAAATTCTTCCAGTTTTAGGTATGTGTCACAGCCACACCCCACTCATGAGCACCAAAACCTGTATTTCTCTTCTATTACTGCCATAACAAATTACTACAAACTTAGTGGCTTAAAACAAAAAATTTATTATCTTACTGTTCTGCAGTCCAGAAGTCTGACATGAATCTCTCTGGGCTAAAATCAAAGTGTCAGTGGGGCTTCATTCCTTTCTGAAGGATCTAGGGGAGAATCTGTTTCCTTACCCTTTCCATCTTCTAGAAGCTGCCAATATTCCTTGGCTCATGGCCCCTTGTTCCATCTTCAAAGCCAGCAATGTTGCACCTCTCTGACCATTCTTACCATAGTCTCATCTCCTTCTCTCCACATCTGAGGACGGTTTTTCACTTTTACTTCTGCCATGTAATATAATAGATTAGAGTTTTCACAGATTAGGACATGGGCATCCTTGGAGAACCATCATTATGCCTCATGGTATAGTAAATAATAATAATGAAACTTTGGTATTAAAAATGTATTTGTAATATCAAAATCAAGTAAATTCTTACTCACGCTTACTTCTTTTCCTTTTGTGTTTTCCTCAAGCAGAGTTGTTTCCAATATGCATAGTTTCTAGAAAATAAAAGGTGATTGTGAGTAAACAGCATTTGTAAATAAGAGTTACAAATATTAAGACAACTCATACTGCAGAAGGCTTGAGTTTATAAAAATGTTTGGATTATCATTACTCTCCTCCTTCTAAAGAACCTAAAACTTACAGGATGGACTCTGGGTCTACCTTTATTTATCATTGGGACTTTGACATAGACTTTTAAATACTTATATACTCCAGTTTCCTCAGGGATAGGTCTTAAGATTTTTGTGAAGATTAAATACAATATTCTGAGCAAAAGTTTGTAGAAAATCACTATATAAACTAATGACATGCTGGAGGATATCCATCAAAAATATGCACTGGGTCAAGAATAGTTGATCTGAAGACTTTCCTACTGACAATTAAGTAACAGGACGAGTTATCTTTTGAAGGCCTTTCTAAGGTTGTGACAAATTATCTACCAGCAGAAATATGCTTGGCTTTCTTGGGTTTTATGGAAGATTGGATGTGACAGGGATGGAAATCACTGCATGAATCAAGACTTTATTATTACCATGCTAACATAGTAAATAAGATAATGCCATTTTAAATGAATGTACTTCTACTACATCATCAGTATATAATCAACAGAGCCCATCACGTTAAATACAACTTTATAACGATCTCTTGCTTCCCTGCTGTTCCCAAGAGGGTCAAGTCAAGCAAATGCAGAGAATGGGATTCTGGGATGGACTAGACCACCTTCCTCCATCCTTATTGAGCCATCCCCACCCCAAGACCCTCGAGCAGTCCTTGCTTCCTGGGCTCCTGGAACACTTTTTGAGAAACACATGACACAGCACCATTTCTCATTTTCAGGTGCTGGGAGCTCTGCACCTAGTCCAAAATTTCAATTTATGAAGAATTTTCATATATCCCACCAGTGATCTTCTTTCCTGCACCCTTACTGATCTGCTTTTTCTTACTTCTTCCAATGAAATCTTTTCCTTTCATTGCCCCTTCCTATACTTGACTTTTCCTTTAAGTTTTTCTGTCTTTTTCCCTTCTCTTGTCTTTTTTCTTTATTGGAACCCTGTTTCTTCCTGTTTTAATTATTTTTAAAATCATAATTACCTTGCCCATCATCAGGTAGCAGGCTGTATGTTAGCTCTTCTGAGTCCCCTTCTTCATTCATTTGGAGAGCTTCTAGTTCAAAGGATACTGAGGAGAAACAAGAAGATTGCAGTCCATGGATCCCAGGACAGTGACCAGGGGAGAGTCCCTGGTGTTCTCAGGCTGCTTGCTGTATTCTGGGTTAAGGTAAACTGTTCCTTGGGAAAAAACATACCTGTCCCCATAACCATATCTGAGCTCCAACAGACCCACGCTTTCCCTGTCTCTTACACTTCATTCTCCTTTTCTCCGCATTTCATATTTCTATTTAGAACTCTTTAAAAAAAAATAAGTTCTTCTAGGAAAGACTAATTGTCCTTTGAAAATACCTAAAAATAGGTAATTATCAGAACCAGTTTTAAATTTATCACAATTGGTCAATGACTACTTACATCACAAACCACATTTCAGAAAGCCAATCAGTAACAGCACTACACTTCTAAAAAAAACAATCAGTCACTGCCACACTCCAGAAAGCCTGTTTCCATGGTAAATACTAACCTATTTGTAAACACGTCTGCTTCTGAATCTGCAATCCGTGAACTACATGCTTCCCGAGACTCTACATAAAATCAGCAATTTACTTTTTTGGAGAGACTGTGTCCCATAAGCACAGTGCCTCTTCCCACCATGTGCCTTGCTTAGCAAGCAACAGACCCAGCTTCTACTTGGAGATATTGTCTGGTGGCCTCTCCCTTTGAAAATTGGAGTTCCCACCAAGATCATCTTGAAGACCCTTGCATGGGAGTGTCCTGTGGGATGCTCAGACCAACACACCTGATTCCTAGGCCTTTTATGCCCAACTCAGATTGTTTACCTGATCTGCCAAGTGAACCTGTCTCAACAACAACCTGAGCGCTGACTTGTTTCTGAATTTATCTTATTATTTAAAGATATGTATGCAATTATATATAAAGAAATTAGATTTTTTTTTAAATTTGGAGGTGCAGCCTTTAGTAAATATTCTCTCCATTAATGAACTAAGTTTTTCTGCTTCTTCAGTTATTCTCACTTTTATTTTGTCTATAAAAGTCTTGTCTCATGTGTTTGTCCCAGATTCTCCCAAGCTTTTTGATTGTTATAAAATAATGTACCAAAGCAAATAGATAGAGGCATAGGCCTGATAAGTCCCCAATCCAAGCCAGCCCTAAGGACCAATGGATGTGAGTCCATTAGACCAAGGGTCAAGTTGTGCAAACATGCTTGGTCACACTTCGTCTTTAACTTTTATCAGAGAGTCTGTGAGTGAGGCTATCTAAATCGGGTCCTTCACTAAACCTTCATAAGGAAACTTAGTGTGTCAACTGAAAAAAGCTTCTTTGTTTAGTATGAAACTGGGATCTACTATTATCATGCAATTGATTGGATGACTGCTCCTAAGTCTCTGCTGGATTGGCCGATTATCAAATGCAGTGGTCTCTTTGTTGTTTGCCAAGGACTTGTCTTTGCCAAAGCCACAATCACCCCTGCCCAAACTTCTGTTTCCTCTGTAATATTCTTACTATACTTCTAAATTATATACTTATCTTAATAAATGGCAAAGTTTTACTGTAGATGACTTAGAGTTACAATGGGGGAATTGTGACATGAAAAAAATAATACCTTTGGTAGTAGTTCTATAAAGCAAAAAAAGAAAAAACAAAAAACAAAACACCAAATGTTTATGGTCAGATTTTTTAATTGGTATGCTGAAATTTCCAAAGAAATTTTCAGTATAGATAGCCTCACTCACAAACTCTCTGGTGAAAGTTACAGAAAAAAAATCACTTCCACTAAAACTTTCTGAAACCTACCAAAAATATGAAACCCACCCAGATTTATCTTCACCACCCACTGATGTCTCATCTGTTCCTTCTGCTACTCTTTCCTTCTTACGTTACACGATACTCTATTAAATTGTTAATCTGGAAGACAGATCTATAGAAGTTGACTTGAGCCCGGGATGCAGAACAGAGTTTAGGGCTCTTACTAAGGAATATCTTAAATCTCAAAGTAACAGACAAAAATTTGCTACAGAATTCAGGATTATGTTAGATACTTATTGTCCTAGACCACTAGATCTATACCAACTAATTTATTTAATTCTTAGTCCCTTGGATGGAGAAATGGTTAAAGGCATCAAAGTGGGAAATATCAAGAGAGAATGTAAATAACCCAGCTATGCATAATTTAAAAAAAAAATTCTTGACAAGACAAGCAGAATAGGATGCCTATTTCAGCACTCTTTCCCTGCAGGGTAGTCTGTACAAGGACTCAAAATTGTAAACAAAATAAACATGCATCAACAGAAAACTTTAAGTATATACTCCAAGAAGCTTTCAACCAATATTTTGAATCATGCATAGTGTAGGTTTACTGATGTTCTGATCAACTATAAATTGATCATGTATAGGAGAATTTTCCAGGACTTCTAAAAATAGTCCTTCTTTAGTACATTTGTCTGAAGATCCTATTTGCAGAATAGATCCATACCCATTAAATTTATAGGGGTTTCATTAAAGAAAAGAAAGGATGATTCCTCAGATAATGGCCCCAAAATACCAATTACATTTGGGGACATGGAAAACAACCTAGGAGAAATTCCCACTACCTGAGTGATTTTAGTCATCTGAGGGATTTGATGATCTATGTAGAGGGACTGATGGTAAATTTAGTGGCATCCATGTCACAAGAAAGCTATATTGTTGTCCATCTATATTTATAGATACATTACCCTGGAGAGGTTATAGGAAAAAAAAAGGGATTTGTTGTGTGTTAAGGTCTTCACTGGGGCGGCTTCATTAAATGAAACTTGGAGATTGGAGCTGTTTCTTAGCAAATATGGAAAGATGGTTTTCTGATGGCCTCTGTGCTTGCAATGTCTAGATTTCTGGTTCTTGGACTGGACACTGTTCAGTCATGGTTTTATTTTTTATTTTTTATTTAAGGGACCAGTTATTTTATCTGTGCTGCTTTATAGCTGATTTGCTTTCCAAAGCTCTTTGAAACTGGACCACCAAATGTTGAAAGTATTCTAACTGGAAATTTCCCATTCCAATTTATTATTTGTAAGTTCCATATTTCAGGTCTGAGAAGATGCACAGAAAAAGGACAAAGCTCCCTTTCGACTGGAAATCCTCCCCTTCCTTGCCCAATCCATTCCTTGGTGGAGAGCTGGAGTTTTCCTGGGGTTCTTCTCCCTCAAAAGTTTCCTTACAGACATTGCTGTCCTCTACAGAAAGGAGTGCAATCCCTTAGAGGTCTCAATATACCACCAAGGGGATAAATATGGCAGAAAATCCAAATGATGAGAAAACTGAAGGACCTTGATCACTCAAGTAGCTCCTAGGTGGGACTTTCCCCGCTCACAGGTCACCTGCGAGAGGTTAACATGGCTTCTGTCACTACCATTAGAAACTGAAACCAATTAAACCATCGTGGGAAGTTTTCTTGTCTCCCACTCCCTTCCCGTATACCCAGATTGCTCTCTACTTCTTTTTCCCTTTCCTCTTTGCTCTGAACATTCTGTCTCTGCCCTTATTTCTTGCTCCCCGTGCCTCCAGGTGCTTCCTTGACTTGTGTTTTCATCTCCTTCTCTGCTTCCATGTATTTCTTTTGTCTTGCATCCCTGCTTTTTCTCGTCTCTTCGTTTCTGGATATCTTTCTAGAACCAGGGTCAGGAAATGTGTCCCACAGGCACTATAATTTATATAGGATACAACCAAAACAGGGCATGAGATGAGGGGAACGGGACAAAACGATAATCCTGAATGCAGAGGCCATAGGTGAGCCA
>JAQZBX010077536.1:0-14259 GCA_029593785.1 Cabassous unicinctus
GAGAGCTGGCGCAGCAAGATGACACAACAAAAAGAGACAGAGGAGAAACAATAAGAGACACAGCAGACGAGGGAGCTGAGGTGGCACAAGAGATTGAGCGCCTCCTACTCCGGAAGATCCCAGGATCGGTTCCCAGTGCCGCCTAAAGAGAAGACAAGCAGACACAGAAGAACACACAGAGAGCAGACAGCGAGCGCAAAACAATGAAGGGGGGTGAGGGAGAACTAAATAAATCTTTAAAAAATAGTAATAATAAGGGAGTATGGAAAAAATACAACAAATGTATGCTATGAACCATAGTTAGTGGTAATAGTCTGATGATATTACCTCATAATCTGTAAGAAATGTTCCATAATAGTGTGATGTGTTGGTGAAGGAGTGTTCTATGGGAATTCTACACATGTGTATGACTGTTTTGTAAGTTCACTTCTGTAATAAAAATATTATTTTAAAAAAAAGCATTATGGAGAGGACTTTGCCATGTGACAGACAAGCCAAGGACCCAAGTGTTGCGTGCCAGCCAGTGAGAATGCTACAGACCCTGGAAAGAAGCAAGCCTTAAGCCACTGCCTTCACTTGAACTTCTGGACTCTGAAACCAACTAGCACAGCTCCCAAAAAGGAAGATAGGTTATTTCTCATGGCATTTGTTTTGTCTGTTCCTGTTCAGGTGGAGAGAATGCCTGTATCCTAACTTCCCAGATCATCAGAGTTTAAATGGCTTTCCAGTGATTTTTGCATGCAAGATTGGTGGAAGAGAGCAATTAACAATCAGTTTGGTTCATCACAGATCTACCAGATTCAAACATATTCTCCCAGATACCCATGGAACAAGCTTCATGCTCATCCGTTTTGGAGATGCACAGGATTCTGTACAGTTGAATGCCCTCAGGAATTCTCTTCATCTGAGATTCCAGGGGGAACACACCCCTTTCTTGTGTCATGGATCCCTCAGCTCTCATCTGGCACCAAAAATGTCTGATTCTAGAAACCATACATCCCTGGGCATATCCCCCAGGTTTCCTCAATTCAACTAATCCATTTTGATTTTTTTTAATATTATCCTAGATGGGGAATTGAGAGGTTGAGATAATCAGGGAGCTTTTTCTTATCTTTAATTATTTTAAAAGGATACAACTCTTGGAAATATATTGGAAGTAGAACATAATTAAATCATATAATCTATGGAAATGTTCTAAGTGCAAAGATTAGTATTCTCATTTTAACTAGTAACATTTTTTCTGTTTAGGTGTTCTTTTTCTAATTACAGGTTATTACTGGGATCTAATCATGGAATGATTTAGAAAAGAACAGAATCCTTAAGTAATTAAAAATGGGGAATATTTTTAAGATTTGGCAAACTGGTATATTTAAAGATAGTTATGATTCTAAGCAGTGCCCCTTGGTCTGGGATTAATCCTTACCCCTTTAGCATCCCCATTTTGGGACTGGATGAAATCAGATCTACTTGTCTTTTTCTCTCATTCTTCAACTCTGTGTACCCTGTTTACATATTCTCAAAAGACTGACATTTCCATGATATTAAAAAAAAAAACTTCATACATCTTTGAAAATTAGGATGATATTTTATAATCACCAGTTTTGCTTAAAAATTCATATTAACCATGGGAGAAAAGTCACTATGTGTTACTTGTGTAACACAGACACACACAAATCTATTTTAGCCGTGGACAGTTTTACAGCAACAGTTAGCCTAATGATGCTACTTAAGAAATTGAAACATCACCACCCTTGAAAGATGCACACAGCTCAAATAGCTGCACCCACTCATAAAAATCTTTCACCTCTCCATTGAGCTTTGGAATCTTTAAATGTTTGTCTTTCGGTGAGTCAGTTTTACAAAACATGGTCAATTAGTGGTTCTCAGCTTGGTTGAACACTCACATCACCTGGGGAGCTTTAAAAGTTTCCAATATACAAGTCACATCCCAAACCAATTAAGTCAGAACCTCTATGGGTGGGACTCGGGCATCAAAATTTTTTAAATCTGCCAGGTGATTCGAATATGCACCACTGGGCTAGGTCCTCTAATTCACATGGTTCTGCTTTACTGTTTTGTTTTTTTTTCGTAAGCCTTCCTGCTTTAATAAACATTTATCCACAATATCATTTTGCTCTCTGACATTAATTTACACATGGCTTAGAAAAAAGTACTTCATTAAATATTAACTATGGCACTTAAGTTTGGGATATTCAATTCATTAATAATATTTAAAAAACCTCCACTGTTTCTTGATAACTCAATAAATATTCAAAGAGTTCCAACTGCTGCTTTGTCTGAGCCTGAATAGAGTCAAAGTAGATTAACCAAAATGGTATAAATCCAGCGGCATCTGTTTGTGCTTGCTCATTTCCAAGCCTTATACATACAATTGCCCATTTATTGTTTTTAATGTTGAGATAGCTTTTTATGCTTCTACCTTTCACTAATTTACTAGGTGAAGAATACACTCCAATTTAGAATGTCATCTAAAGTACACCTATATGAGTTCTATTACGAAGTATAACCAGTTGTTCGGTTTATAGACCTTGCATTGCATGTGTGTTCTGTTGTCACTTTGTCAATGGCTCTCTTCTGTTTTCATAGTGTTGATTCTTCTGTTCATTTGCAACTTCTAATTACCATCTTCTCCTCCTTTCTTATGCATATATCTATTGCAGGTATTGCTCCATCTCACTCATTGGGCTGTGACGTGAACAGGAGCAATGTTTTACTCATCTTAACATGAAAAGTACAGTTAAACCAGTGCCTACCCCATAGCAGGCTCTCTAAATATATGATGAAGTGAACTGATAAAAGCTGTAACTACCCATACTAAAATTTATGTTGCTCTTCCCAAAAGTGGATATAATATTCCTTTAAAATCCAGATTTAAATGGATATGAATTAGACAATAGTGCTTTTTTTCCTTCTTCTCTAGGTTTGTATTTCAGCAGTCGGAAAAGTTTGCAAAGGTGGAAAGACAATACCAGTTACTGAAAATAGAAACCAACGAGTTCCAAGGGCTTCAAAGTAAAATCAGTTTAATTTCAGAAAAGGTAATTATTAATTGATTTTTTGGGAAGATTTTCCCATTTTCCTTTCCTACTACCATCCCCCTACCCCAGTTCAGAACTCTCCTGACTTTTAAACCATTGCTATTATAACTCTCACTGGTCTTCCTATCTCTTGACATTCTCCTTCAATCCAATTTAGACTCAGATTGCATTTTGAAAGTACAAGTATTTTTTATAAAACAAATGTTATTGTTGTAAAAGAGCAAAATGTTCATATTAACATGATCTTAATTTTCTATTTAAACAACAGGTGTCTAGGGCATTGAAAATATCATTGATCATTAAGTAGAAAATTAAAATATGAATAGCATCTATTGGGGGAAAAAATCCATCAAACTTTTCTTTACTTTCCACTTTGTAAGCATGTATTCATATGTACATAACAATGACTAAATAAAAATAAGTATTATGTGAAAACTAAAATAACACCCATGTCTACATTGTGTTTCTTCAACCTGCAAATTCCAGTTTCTACCAGATGCATTATTACTGTGATTCTGAGAAATGTGAGAAATTTTTGTAATTCCCACACCTCTCAGGAGAGGGTTAGCTGCAAGTGGGCCTTACCAAGGTCCAAGCTATCACTGGGAAACATGCCTTGTTTGCTCATTTATTCATTCGGTAAACCTTTACTCATTTTCCAACAGACTTGTTTTTATGCTTGACACCAGGGTAAGCAAGAATGTTACAAAAATAGAAATGGAATGGAGGACCACAAACAGGGTCTAGGTCTTGCAGCTTCATGCACAGTATGAGCATATACTTTCCCAGAAGAGAAAAGCCATGGATGAAAATTATGCATCCCTTGGCAAATGCTAGGAAATTCCATTGAAGAAGAACCTAGGAGCCTCTGGGAAGGCACTCTGAAGAGTTGATAGTTTGACCTATGGCTCAAGTAGGATTCTGGTTGTAGCTTGAGCTACTCTAATCAGAGGAAACATACTGATAGAAAAGTACCAAGAGTTAGAGGCTTTATATATACTTGATTAAAAGCTACTGAAAGGAGCACGTGCAGCTTAGTGGTTGAGCATGTGCTTCACATGTACGAGGTCCCGAGTTCAATTCCCCTTACTTCCTAAAAAGAAAAAAGCTGCTGAAAGTTTTTGAGCAAAATCAGATTTCCTTTTTAAAAGGAAAAATTTTGTGGCAATTAAAATGCTTTTTGAAGCAGATATTTTAAAATATCATCATAGAATCCAATAAATATTCCATCTTTGCCTAGTGATTTCTCCCTCTGTCTGCCCTGGGAGTAGTTTAACAATAGCTGCATTTTTTCACCAAAACTAGCCCTAAAGGCCAGCATAATTATTGGGGTTTGGGGAGGGGCAGGTTACAGGACTAGGTATGGGCTATCATCACAACTTACGAGAGTGACCTTGGACAAATCACCTTAACTTCTCTTGGCCTCCATTTCATCACTTTTTAAATGAGAGTAACAGGATTTTTATAAGGTCAGATGACATATAAGGTATGTGTAAACTCTTAAAAACCTTCAAACCCTAATAAATTTAAGGATTTAGTTCTTTTTTTAAAAAGTGAAAAACTATTAACTCAGCATAACTGCTAGTTATTGTGGTATATTAGTCACTGTATATTTATATTTGCAGATTAAATCTTGAGACCTTTACTGATCTGGAAAGTTGATCTTGTATTTAGGGTATACTGCCTCCAGGTTATAAGTGAAGCTCTAGTGAAAAGCCTAAATAAGAAACTACCTTGGACAAAGATAAGCTTGCCTTTTCAAAATACTGCTAATAAAACAACTAAACCTAACATACAATATACAAGTATATCTCAGAATTGGTTTTTAAAAGGAACTTGTATTATAGCTAGAAGTGTACATTAAAAATAATTTTTAATCAGAGTTTCAGAGTGGTCTTATTGTATTAGCACTGATACACATTTTTCCCAACTTTCACCTAGAACTTTCAGGTGTTGATTGGGATGTGACTAGAAGACTCATGGCCTTTCTTCTTCCTGAACATTAATGTGTTCTTTGTATCCTGAGACATGGGGACTATGAAAAGGCATAAGACATGGTCTCTTCCCCTAAAGAATTTAGAAGCTTTGCCATCTTCTTCACCTGGTATCTTAATTTCCTAGGGATGCTGTAACAAGGTACCATAAATTGGGTGGCCTAAAGCAACAGAAATGTATTGTCTCACAGTTCTGGAGCATAGAAGTCCAAATTAAGGTGTTGTTAAGGCCATGTTTCCTTTGAAATCTGTAGGGCTCTGGTGGCTTCTCGAGAATCCATGCTGTTTTTAGGCTTGTGGCATAACTCAATCTCTGCCTCCATCACATGGCTGTCCTCTCTGCCTGCCTGTTTGTGTGTCCAAATTTCTGCTCCTTCTAAGAACACCATTCATATTGAATTCAGGCCCATCTTAATCCATTTTGGCCTCATCTTAACTAATAACATCTTTAAAGATCCTGTTTCCAAATAGGATTACATTCATGATATGAGGGAGTAGGACTTGAACATATATTTGTGGGGGGCAGGGGGGCAAAATTCAAATCATAACACCTAGCTAATTCATCAGTCTGTTGAATAGTCAGATTTTGGAGTCACTTCTAAGCCTTTCCTCATTGCCCTACCCGCTTCATAGTTTTCCTCTAAGCATCCATTTCTCCTGTGCTAATTCTGTTGTGACACTAATGGCAATCTACTGTGATTTTTTTTGTTGTTAATTTGTCTGTCTCCATTACTGCTCGTTAGACCAAATACCGTTATTCATCTCTGTATCCATAGCACCTAATAAGGTAGCTAGTTCACAGAAGACATTCAATAAATCTTATTGGGACTCTAGAATATATGATGTAAAGGATCTATTTTCCTATCAAATTGTGAATCAGGGACTATACTTATCTTTTTGTAGCCAGTGTCTAGCACAGGTCTGGCACAGAGTGAACTTTCAAAAATTACTCAATTATATATGCTAAGCACCAAATATGTGGCAATACATAATACAATAGGTGCTATCAGGAGTTCAGGCTGTCAGGGCTAGGCCTATGGAAGAACACTCTACTAAGGAACTGAGAATTGGTCTGAGACTTGAAATAAGGACAGTCCTTAGCTAAGCAAAGAGTAAGGGGAATAGCATACGGAGAGACCCTGGAATTTGGAACTTTATCCTAGTAGTATTAGGAAATTTCACAGGTTTTTTTAAACAACTGTATACCATGTGCATAGCAATTTTTTAAGCTTAATCTGGTAATAATATATCAGTTGTTTAGTGATAAAGTGACTAGAAGCAGGTATTAAATAATACTTTCTCTAGAATACTTTACTTGATCGTCAAAAGTTGGGTCAGGTGGCCCACCTAAGTTTGTTCATAACTATTCTCCTTAGTGCATATAGACTAGTCTTTCTCCCGAGTTAAACTAAGTTGCTTAAGGGCATAACTCAGTTTTGTTCACCATTTATCATCAACACAGTGCTGCAAACATTTGATAAAATAAGGATCATTGCTAAGCCTCCCTGTAGTCTCGAAAGCTGTTACCTGTAGTAGATGTAAATTAAAAGTAGTCCACAACCTGACCCTGCTGGATTCCAGATAAGTATTAGGAGATGCCAGGGGCTTACCATAATTTACAAATACTTAGAACACTTTACCATTTGATGAAAATTGTCTCTCAAAGCTATTTTTTATTTTTTTATTTTTTTACCTTTGTGATGTCTATAAGATTTGGTTCCGGTATCTTCTCTACAAGAAGTTGGTCAACATATGTTTTTTCAGGCAGAAACTTTTCCAGAATCATAGGATTTAGGAAAGGTAAATAAATTTTATCACTAAATTGAAGTTTTTAAAAAGTGAAATAACCATAAAAATGACATCTATATCACTTTTCACAAGTGAAAAAGAGGAAAATATGCTATACTTCAGAGTTTTAAACAGTATTTGTCTTTTGAATATGCCCCCTTGAAAATGGACAGTTATTTAGGACTATGAATTCAAGTGTATGTTTTTCTAACAGAGGGCTCTAATCTATTAATTTTGTTTAAATAGATTAAAACAACTACTAAAGTAATAAATGTTTTTGTCAGTACCATTCTGATATTATAATTGAATATTTTAGACATCTTCAGAATTTGAAATTAGCACATTTTGTTCAGGATTGTTAAAGTATGTTTCTCTAATGTAACATTTATTAAGTAGCCTTGGGAATTGTTTTGTGTTATAAATGCAGCTTGAGTCTACTGAAAGTATCCTGCAGGAAGCTTCATCATCCATGTCTTTGGTGACCCAGTTTGAACAGGAAGTGTCCAGCCTCCAAAGCATCATGCATGACATTCAGAATAGTGAAGAAGTGCTCACTCAAAAGATGCAGAGCCTTAATGAGAAATTCCAGAATGTTACAGATTTCTGGAGGAGAAGTCTAGAAGAAATGAATGTTAATACAGACATTTTAAAAGCAAAACATATACATTCTCAAGTTACTGTCCAAGTTAATTCAGCTGAACAAGGAATAAAACTGCTCACTGAAAGGCTGAAAGATTTGGAAGATAGCACACTAAGAAATATTAGAACAATAAAAAGACAAGAAGAAGAGGATCTTTTCCGGGTAGAGGAACAGCTTGACTCTGATACAAAAGCAGTTGAAAAGTTAGAAGAAGAACAACATGCTCTTTTTGCTAGAGATGAAGATCTGACTAATAAACTTTCTAACTATGAACCCAAAGTTGAAGAATGCAAGACACATTTACCAACAATTGAAAGTGCTATTCGCTCTGTTCTCAGAGTCTCTCAGGATCTGATAGGGACAGAAAAAAATTTGGAAGACTTGACTATGCAGATGTTTAATATGGAAGATGATATGCTGAAAGCAGTGTCTGAAATAATGGAGATGCAGAAAACCCTTGAAGGAATTCAGTATGATAATAGCATACTAAAAATGCAAAATGAACTGGATGTTCTAAAAGGAAAAGTTCATGATTTTATAGCATACTCGAGTACAAGGGAAAAAGGAAATTTGGAAGAATATAATCTAGAAAATAAAGGAATTGGCGATGATTTTTAAATTCACTATATTCATTGTGATGAACCATATTATTTTATATGTAAATTGATTAGTTCTATAATTCTGAGTTATTATTATATGCCTCACTTTATTATCCTGCATTATTGGCAAATGCTTGAGATATCCACACAATGGGTTATCCAGATAATCAAAGTTTATCTTTTCAAGCACTATAACTTATTTCATTTTAATCATTTTAAATAGAAAATTTTCTAAAATATGTATTTCTCTAGTTTCTAAAGCAATTTACTTAATCATTCTTAATGTTTGCCATAATTTGTGGACATCATTATGAATTTTACCTATTGTATTGAACCCATATATATAGTGATTGTCTAGGAGTTACTGAGTCATATTTACCACTTTACTAAGTGAACCCAGCTTGCTATTTTTCAAACCTTAGATTTTTTTTTATATTTTGTATGTTTTAATTCTGTCTCCAATAAAAGGTATAGCATGTATAAGGGGGGTTGTTTTGAGGAATATGGACTTTTTAAAATTGTGAAATCTGGGAAACTTTTTTGCTCTTTGTTAAGAATCTAAACTGTATTACAGATACTTGTAAGAATTCTGTTCAAAATAAGAGTAAAATTGTTATTATTGATGGCCTTTCCTATGAATTAAGTGTGTGTGCTTTGAAGTACAGACTTTTGGAATATCTTTGTAAACCTAGGATTTTTTTTAAGGTTCAGACTGTGTTACAGACTCTGAGTTTGCTAGATATGTGACCTCTAGATATATTAGTTTACTTACAATCAAAATACACCAATAAACCTGTGGTCTATTTTAAAGAGAAAAAAAAACACAGCACAATGATGAATTATGATAATTAAATGTATGTCATTGTTTTAAAGATTCCCCAAACTAATTAGCTAATTACACAGCTAAATTTTTTTATTGATTGATTTTATCTTGATCTTTATTAGTAAACTTATGAATCAAGAGTATCCAAACTTGGTGTTGAAAACTGAGCCACAGGGAGCAGGTGTAGCTCAGTGGTTGAGCTCCTGCTTCCCATGTACGAGGTCTGAGATTCAAGCCCTGATACCTCCTAAAATAATAATAATACTACTAATAATAAAGTGGGTCTGTTTGGGAGCAGGTGTATCTCAGTGGTTGAGCACCTGCTTTCTATGTATGAGGTCCTGGGTTCAATCCACAGTACCTCAAAAAAAAAATTAAAAAATTGATTCAGCTGCATATGAAGGCTTTGTTCTGTCTGACCTTGTTTCTTCTTGCTAATAACCCAGTTTTAGAATGTGGTTCTGTGAGATTAAACACAAAGAATTCAAAAGCAGCCAGGTACAAAAGGTAGTGGTGGTCAGATATTTTTATTCTCTAAATTTACAAATTTTTGGAGAAATCCCAAACAAGCTCTACATTGGTTTAATGGGTCATTAAAAATAAGACTGTAAGAGTGCTATTTATTAAGGGGTATAACACTAATTTCTGGAATCTTAACTTTAAATTTCTTGACTTCTGAGTGTCTAATCTCTTATCTATGTTCACTAACAAAACTATTTTCATGCTAATATTAATAAAACATATCATAAAGTTAGCTAGAACTTTGTTATTTCAACCTCCATCCTATCAAGGGCAGATGTGATCTCTTCTCTTGTACTCCCCACTTTTAAATAATTTTTTTGCCTAGTGCCAGATTTGATACAGCTTTTTAATGAATTCATGTGTACCATAGTAATGCTATTGAAAGAAACTGGAAACAATGTGGCCACTTGTACTCTATAGTGACAAGTACAAAAGAAATGAAAACAGCCCCTCTACAAGTGTTACATGAGAAAACTATTGAAGCAGATAGATAGATAGATACCGATATATTCCTTTACTGAGAGATTGTCCTATTAAAAAATTCTCCTTAGATTCAGATGTACCTAATTTGTCTTCGTTTCTTCTATTCATTTATTTAACAAATACTTGAAATTTCAAAAACTTTTCTGTGTATCAAATATTAAATTACATTTTTATATCTTTGTGATTGATAATAAATTTTATATCAACCACTTTCTTATAAAGAGTACTGAACTCATTTTAAAATTTTTGCACAAATAAACCACTTCTACACAATGATTTTTTAAAAATTTTGGATGTAAATTTTAAGGTGTATTTATAGTATTTCCTTAAATTGTACCTAATGATTGCAAGCTGTTGACTAAGTGTACTTTCATATTTTATAATGAAAAATGTTGATTCATTAACCTGTGTGATTTCATAGTAAACTAAACCTACAAATTACAAAGTTCAATGGTATTATTTTTATTGCAACCTAATTGTAGGCATGGGTAGGAATCTAGACTCTTTATCAAAGCTTGATGTAATATTATAAAATAATAATACTGTAAATTCATCAAACACAAAAATTCATTTCTTTATAGACTTACCTCATATTTGTACAGGTAACAACAACTCTGCAGATTCACTCAGCATCTTTTTGTTTCAGTTCAGTTATCTAACTATTAGTTTAATATAAATCAAATTGCTCCATCCCAGCTTGACACAGCAGGGCAGGAGAGAACTAACATTTTGCAGCCTATTGTGTGCCAAATTCTGATAGGAGATATGCATTCATCATCATTATCATCACCATAATAGCAGCAGCTTCATGTATTGAGTACCAGTGGTCTCCCAGTCATTGTACTAGGAACTTTCCACATATTATCACGTATCCTCATAACAGCTTTGCTAGCTATTAGACCCGTTTTGAATTTAAGAATCTTACAATCACACCGGTAGGTCTGTCCAACTCCAGAGGCCTCAGACCTGCCACCATAGAACACAGCCTGGTGCTCTTCAACCAGGGGAGGAAGAAATCACAAGAAATCTGCTGTCAGTCGTCTATCCTGAAAATTCAGAGGGCAGTAATTCAGCCAAATATGTTCTGCCTTGCCACCATTAAATAGAGAAGTCCCTCAAAATCTGTAACTGTGCCCTAAAATTGTTTGGGCCTTGGGTATAATAAGAATCAGTAAATGTAGGGGAATAGCTGAAAAGCAGTGGCAGAGAAAGAGCCCTAAATTGGAGTAGTTTCTAATCCATGCTTTACATCTGTGTGTATTGTGGGGCACTTTACCCTAGGGCTTGGGTTTTTAATCCGTAAAAGAGGGAAATATACCAACTAAGCTCTGAAATTCCTTCTGGCATAAAGTGGTTTTCAATTGTACAGATCAACAAAATTTCCAGGTCCTTTAGTAAAGTTCAAAGATCTTTCAGTAAAGTTTTTAGAAGGCAGACTGGACTTACAGATTGTTACCTTAACCATGTTGCTGTGCTTGTAGATCCAGACAATATTTAACATTACAGAACAGCATCTAGCTTAGTACCTTGCATATCTGATAGGAACTTTGTAAATATTCAAATTACTAACCAGATCTTTCAAGCTACCAATAGACTCCAGCTTATCTGACCATCCTAGGCAGACTGTATAACCAAGCCCTAAATAATTTTAAAAATGATTTAGTTCAATTTTTAAACTATATAGAAATTTTAGACTATTGCAACACTGTATATTGAGTTTATATTTTAGTAAAGATCAATAGAAATTCATGATAAATTGCTTTTCTAAGCTACCAAGGGAAACACTGATCCATCTAAGAATATGCTAAACTCTTTTTGAGGTGTTTTCATTATGTAGTGCTGTTGAGCTACATTTACTGTACCAGAATAGATACATTAATAAATGATAATCTAGTAATGAAATAGATGAAAGTAAGCCATCTACTTCTTTCACTTTAGGAAATTTCTTTCAGCAAATACACTTTATTGCAAAACCTTCCCCTTAAAAATAAAATATGGTTTTGCAGTCACTACTTATTTCCTTCAAGCTACTCCTTAATGCCATATACACAGTAACATTTTCATAAGCTAACTTCTCTAAATGTAGCATAAACCTATTAAGAAAAACCCTAAAATAGATTTTGCAACCCAACAGATGTGATGGAGGGGGATGTTGTTACATTGAATTAACTGTTTTTCTGCCCCATTTCAGTAGTTTATTGCAATTCTTTTTGCAACTATATAGCTGCTCCTTTTTAAAACTTCCATCAAAATAAGATTCTAAGCACATTAAAGTTTTATTTGCATTAAGTAAAGCAATTTATCTTAACCAGAATAAGCTCAAAAGATTAGCTGAGTAAGCCATAAAATTATAATTAAGGTAATTCATAGCATCCATAATAAAAAACATATTTTGAAAAAATACACAGTAATTTTGGAAAAAAAACTTAATGGTTTTAGATTAAACTGCATATCTTATTTTGTAAAGATGTTTTGCAGCCTGTATCTTTGCTTTTTTATTCCTGGTTTTCTTTTCTGTGTTTTAAATAATCCCTTTGTTGACATTTATTTCACAAACTACAAACTCTCCAAAGGCAGGGACTCTTAGGCTCATACTGGCATATAGAAGATACCCAATAAATGTTATGAACCAAACTTTGTGGTTATTAGTAGAAAGCTATAGGCAATCTCCTACTTTAAAACATAATGCTTTCCTAGAAAATGAAGTTGAAAGTTAAATGATTGAAAAGGGAATAGGATTCCCTTTTCCAGAGTAATCACAATGTATATGTATTTGAGCATAGTCTTTGGCAATATATTTCTAGCATTTTACATTTTTTTCTTTATTTTTCTTCATAGTTAAGTATACAATAGAGTCTTAAGTTAATTTTCTGAATGAAGATAATAATAGTCATACCTATCAATTCCCATCTTTGTTTTAATTTCCAAATTTGTAATAAGTTTATGAGACCAAACCATCTTATCACTAAAATCAGCACTTTAATTTTCCCTTTCCCTCTCAATTAACTGATGGCAAAATGCAATAAAATTCCAAATATTCAAAATACAATAAAATAATCAACTTCTCCAACACACCCACACACAACAACAACAAAAACAAACACTGAAAATGTTGGCAAGTAGTTGGATAGCTCAAAATGCTCATCAGCTGATGTGTTTAGGTTAAACCAATAATGCAATTTGAATATATAATGTAATGAAGGAGAGGAGAGATGGCATTGAAACATGAGACCCACGTGTATTTGGAATCATAGAACTTTAGAGCCTTGGAGATGTTCTTGTTGTGTTTTTACCTATCTGTCTTCTGTACTAAACTGAGTAGAGGGTACAACCTAAGTTATAGTCATCTTTATGGACTTGACACTTGGCATGCCTACTAGAAACTTAAGAGTTAGCTGAATTGAATTATCCAAGGTCTCACAGAAAGTAAGATACCCCAGAAAATGATTCATAAAAGTAATAGAAGGAAATGGATGTGGCTCAGGTGACTGAGCTCCCCTGCCTACCACATGGGAGGTCTGTGGTTTGGTTCCCGGTGCCTCCTAAAGAAGACAGTGATCTGGCGTGATGGGCAGGCACAGCAAGCTGACACAACAAGAAGACAAAGAGACACAAGAAGGAAAAACATAATGAGAGACACAACAAAGCAGGGAGTAGAGGACAGCAAGCTGACACCAAGGGTAGGTACGGCAAGCTGGCGCAACAAGATGACACAACAAGAGACATGGGGAGGAAAAATACAATGAGAGATAGAACAAGGCTGGGGACAGAAGTGACTCAGGCGATTTGGGAGCCTCCTCCCACATCGGAGGTCCCGGGTTCAGCTCCTGGTTCCTCCTAAAGAAACGAGGAAGATGAACAGACACAGCAAGTGCAAACAACGAAGGGGTGGGGAGAAATAAATAAATAAAATAAATCTTAAAAAATAAAAGTACTAGGACAATAAGGCACATACATTGTTGGTCCTAGACAGTGGTCCCTTCATTCTAGCACTTGTAATAACACTACAAAGAAGCTTGTGTTTCAGAAGTTATGATGCAGTATTTCGCTTTCCAAATCTACCAAAGCTCATCTGGAGGCTTCCTCCCCACCTCTCCAGCAGCTATAAAAACACATCATGGGGAAGCGGGTGTGGCTCAATCGATAGAGCTCCCGTTTACCATATGGGAGGCCCCGGGTTCCTTTCCTGGGGCCTCCTTGTGAGGGCAGGCCGGCCCACGCGGCGCGGTGGGCTGATGCAGCAAGACCTCACAGCAAGGGAGAGATAAGCAGACACAGAAAAAACACAGCAAATGGACACAGCAAACACAAGCAGCAAGGGGGGGATAAATAAATAAATAAATAAATCTTT
>JAQZBX010077537.1:0-14237 GCA_029593785.1 Cabassous unicinctus
CTCAAATAAAAGAATTGGGGACTCTAGTACTACCGGAAATTGATCCATTTATTGGCAATTGCCCCTTACCCAACAGCACCCGAAATGCAAACTTATAATCAATGGCAAGTCATTTATAGGCCTAGTTGATACAGGCACAGATTATTTCATTACAGAATTGGCCATCAACCTGGCCATTGGTAAAATTACAATTTCCCATGCAAGTAATTGGTAAGGTGGATGTTGTGCATCAGAGCCAATCTATTCTTCCTTGTGAAGGACCAGATGGCCAAACTGGAACTATTCAACCTTATGTTCTGGATATAACAGCAAATTTATGGGGTCAAGACTTAATGGAACAGTGGGGAGGATATGTCACCATTCCCCACTTATCTCCATCAGCAAAGAAAATAATGTTAAACATAGGGTTTAATCCTCTTGAAGGTTTAGGCAACAGTAAATCCCATAGACAAGGACTAGGATATCCAAACTTGTAGTGGGGGCCGCTGTTCACACAGCTCCTATGCCCATACCATTAAAATGGAAAGTGTCCCCTCCTCTATGGGTGGAACAGTGGCCCCTTACTAGTGAAAAACTAAGAGCCCTTCAGAATTTAGTTAGGGAACAACTTGAGGCTGGCCATATAGAACCATCTGATAGCCCTTGGAATTCGCCAGCATTTGTCATTAAAAAGAAAGCTGGCAAGTGGCACATGCTCACTGATTTATGGACAATTTACTCTGTTATAGTTCCAATGGGATCCCTTCATCTGGGACTTCCATCCTTTACAATGATTCCGGCAGACTGGCCTTTAATAGTAACTGATCTAAAAGACTGTTTCTTTACCATACCATTAGCTGAACAGGACAGAGAAAAATTTGCTTTTTCTATTCCAGCTCTTAATCATTCCCAACCTATGACACATTTTCAATGGAAAGTTTTACCTCAATGTATGAGGAATAGCCCTACAATATGTCAAACTTTTGTACATCAGGCTATTCTTTCAGTACGATTGAAATTCCCTACTGCATATGTCATTCATTATATAGATGATATTCTTGTAGCTCACAAAGATTCTCATCAGCTTAAAGTTATATGTATATAAAAGTAAAACAGTATTTGTGTCAAGCTGTATTACAGGTAGCCAAAGATAAAACACAATTGTCCAATCCTTTTAAATATATTGACACTATTATTAATCAAAACATTCCACAAGAGGTTAAAATTCAATGGTACTCTTTAACTACTCTTAATGATTTTCAGAAATTATTGGGGGATATAAATTGGCTCCACCCAAGCCTAGGAATTCCTACATATGTTTTGCACAACATTTTTAATATATTAAAAGGAGATTCAGCACATAACAGTCCCTG
Organism: Cabassous unicinctus; assembly: GCA_029593785.1. Classification (NCBI taxonomy): domain Eukaryota; kingdom Metazoa; phylum Chordata; class Mammalia; order Cingulata; family Chlamyphoridae; genus Cabassous; species Cabassous unicinctus. The sequence goes on from JAQZBX010077537.1 coordinate 1,353, forward strand.
ACAATTATCCCCTGATGCAGCAAAAGATTTTGAATGTTACAACTTAGAATTCATGATGCTCAATTAGATAAAGTCTCTTTAAATGAAAGTATATGATTGTTGATTTTTCCATCTAAACACTCTCCAACTGGAGTCTTAGCAAAAGTGGAGAAAATTATAGAATGGATTTTTCTCTCACATTCTCAAAAGAAAAATTACATACCTATTTAGATAAAATTGTAATTATTATTTACAGGGGTCGCAAATGCTTATGGCAATTGATAGGGAAATATCCTGACTCAGTAATCATTCGTTTGACTCACTCTCAAATTGAACATGCACTATAAGAAAACTATGACTGGCAGATCGGCTTGTCAAATAATATTAATAAAATTGATAATCATTATCCTAAGTCAAAACTTTTGACTTTTCTTAAACTCACTAATTGGATTCTTCCAAAAGCTGTTAGCACACAGCCTATTGATTCAGCACCCACTTATTTTACTGATGGGAATGGGAAAGGAAAAGCAGGATATTTTGGTCCCACTAAGAAAACATGGTCTACCGCATATTATTCTACCCAAAAAGCCGAGCAAGCTGCAGTTATTTCTCTCTTACAGGATATGTCTTCTCCTGTTAATATGTCTCTGATTCACAATGTCATTTATACTGTAGTAACTCATATTGGAACAGCAACTCTTCCCAATGATGATTCTGAACTGCAAGCTCTATTTACTAATTTGCAAAGCGCCATTCACTCTGGCTCCCACTCATTATATATTGTGCATATTAGATCCCATACCAACCTTCCAGGGCCCTTAGCATATGGTAATGTGATTGATAAATTGTTAATCAATTATGCTTCTGCATGAAAATGGCATCAATTAACTCATTGTAATGCGGCTGCTTTAAGTAAAAACTTCAATCTTACTATTGCCAAATCTACAGATATAGTCTCTCATTGCCAGACCTGTGGCCTGCTTCTGTCCTCCCCTTTGCTGATAGGAGTTAATCCCAGAGGATTAGCTGTCAATGATATATGGCAAATTCATGTTACACATGTGCCTTCTTTTGGCAAATTGGCTTTTGTTCATGTTAGTGTTGATACATTCTCAGGATTCTTTTATGCCTCCCCTTTAACTGGAGGAAGTACCCATAATGTTATCACTTATTTAATAGAGTGCTTTGCATGCATGGGGTTGCCTTGTCAAATAAAAACAAATAATGCTCTTGCATATACATCTCATGAATTAGCTTCTTTTCTAAAGTCAATGAGTTAAAGACAAAATGAGAAGTTAAGAAAAGCTGGGGTCAGGGGACTAGCAGAACGTATCTGCCACGCTAGCCCCAAAGCACAGACAGCCCAGTGCTTTTATTATTGGAGCTACATGCAGAGGAACAGGGCTAGTGATTAATATCATCTGGGAGTTTATTACAGGCAAAATTCACACCAGTTGCTTCTTATCCTTGAGTCTTGGAGCCAGCAAGACTTCAAACAGTGCTCTCAAGGTTTTCATTTTGAGCTAGTGTCTGGCATTCCAGACACTCTGTGTTCTGAAGCCAGCATTCCATGTCTCAAGGATTCTTCCTCACATCTCCCCCTTTTCTTTGTTTGCAGATATTGTCACTGCCCAGGTCTGTGATTACCACCAAGCTTAAACTATAAATCAAGTGGCAATACTATCTCTAACTCATAAAATCATAGCTTTCCACAACTTCTTTATAACCAACAGTGTGAACTTTCTGACAAATGGGAAGAACATTCCCCATTCTCCTTCAATGCAATGTTTCCATTTTTAGAAAGTTCAATGCTAGGTTGGATTAAAATCTGCCTCTTGGCAACTGCATTCGTTGTTTTCTGGAAAACTGTCTCTCTGCCCAGAAACAATTCTCTTTTCTTTTTCAACCTTCAATGCTTCCTCATGTGTATATGACTAAAAATTCTTCATCCCTTTCTTTGCCAGTTTGTTACCCCAATTTTTTTATACATTCATGTATAAATTTCTTACCAAAATTTTCAAGTTCCAGGTATTTATTTTAAATGAACTTTAACAATGTCAGTTTTAAAATGCAATATTGTACATTCAACAGATTACTCTAGGTGTTGATTTTCCAGTGCAAAATACACAGGAAATATTTTTCTGCTTTAGTAGCAGACATAACACACTGTTGATTTATTACATATAGAGATATTAAGATATCCAGTTATATTTTCACATGAAAGATTCTTTAGCTAATTTAGTCTGTAGTTGTACAACTTTGAAATAAAATTAAAACTTTACTATTGTACCTTGTGTACAGAAGAAGTACGATCTTAAGGTGGATGACAGGATGATGCCTCCTAGAGATGAGCATAGTAACTTCAAGAATCCTTTGTGTTCCATCCCCTCTGAGTTCATATCCTGCTTCACTTGGCCAACCCCTGTCAGATCTTTGAACTCCCACCACATTGCAGTTGAGGTCAAAATCCATTTCTCAAGCTAAACTGTTTGGACCTTCTGTCATGACATGGTTTTCAGCTGTTAGGTAAGATAATTCTCTTCTGTTTCTATTTCTTTACTGTTTCTTTACTGTTGCTATGGGAAACAGTCAATTCTCAAGAAGGGTCTCCACAAAGGACAGCTGCTTATTTTGTGTTTTCTAACCTTGGGTCCAATACGTGTTCTTTTCTAATCAAAATGGACAAAATTAACCTCTGATGACCCCAAATTTACCTGGCCTCAACGAGGATGTTTTGATCATTCCAAACTTAATTATCTTAGGTAAAATTTGAGCTCATCAAAAGGTTCTACTAAACTCCCTGAATGGGATGCATTTAATAAATGGTTTTTAGAAGTCTGTGTACATGAGTGCCAAAGCCAAATAGAATCTATTAAAGAGAAAATGAAAGACCTTATAACTGAAACTCATTGTTAGAGGTTCACCCTTATAAGGTTAGCAATGATTAATAGGCCATAAGCCCATGGCTCAATTCTGACCAATTTAGCAAGTCACAGTCTATGTGCATGGAGGCAGCCCATCTCCCCCCAAGAATTAGCAAAGAAGCCATATCACAGTGGGAGTGGAGCAGATAAGGACCTTCACCCCTTCTGGGCCCAGGCACGACCAAACCCTCCCACATTCCAAGAATACCTTATCTCCTAGCCCACTACCCCCTAGCCATACATGGGAAGTATTCACTTTTACAGCCCCTTATTGGCCCCAGGCTGTACTCAGACTCTAATCCCCTCCCCACAGACTAACATTTCCCCACCTATTGATGTACTGTATAAAGTAATATCACCACCTTCCATGGGTGGGTGCCAGAACTCAGTACTGGGATCAGTACCCAGTACTGAAACTGACTGGTTGGTGAGTAATCTCTGCTCTGCCACTGCCAAACACCCATCCAACACCAGACATCATATTTCAGCTGGGTGAGTTAAGGATTTCTCTGCTGGAGGATCCTACTGTCTCTCTTCCTCATTTTCCATTGTCAAGGACAACCCGTTAAAAATTTTAGCACTAGGTCAGTGATCCTCACTGTTACCGAGGGCTACAATGGGCAGAAAGCCCATGATCTTATGGGAAGAGACTCCTTGGCTTTGTAGACATCCAGCTTCAAGCATGGTCTGTTTCCTTGGAGATTTCTGACTGATTTGGGGATGATTGCCTCACTCAGAATCTCCCCCTGTTTTAAGAATCCTTAATCTCACTCTTGCCAACTAAAATGGGGAATTCTATTTTGCCCCCCCCAAAAAAAACCACACCTCTAGGCTATCTCCTTCACAATATTAAAACACTGTACCAAAAAGGAGACATTAGATCCCAAAATCTCCTTTTCTATTCAACCTCTGCGTGGGCTGCTATATAAATTGGACAATGAAAGTCAGTGGGCAGAGAACACCACTTTCAATTTCTAAATTCTCTGAGACTTAGAAAATTTCATCCAGCACAATGGCAAGTGGTCAGAAATTCTTACATTCAGGCATGTTTTTCCCTTTGTAATCATTCCTCCTTTTGCCAATCCTGTTTCCCTTATCAAATTCTTCTTTTAAACCAAAAACACTCTCAGAAACTTTCCACCTCCTCCTCCTCTCCCACACCCTCTAAAGCCTCTGAAAATCTTGGCTTTGATCTGGCAGTCCAAGCTCCTCCCACACCTCCTTCCTATGTACCTTCACCCTCATCTCTGTCCTCCCCTTCCATCCCCACTTCCACTCCCCCGTCCTCACCACCACCTTCTGACCCTCCATCTTCCACCATGCCACCCTCTGCTCCCCCTTTCTCTCCCCTTATGCTTGTTCATGGGAACTATGCCCTTCCCCTCTCCTGTCACTATCCTCCACCTCTATCAATACAAAGGCTAGCCCTTCTCTACCTCTCAGCTCTACACAGACTCCAAACCCCTCTTACCACTCTGAGAAGTGGCAGGAGCTGAAGGAATAGCTAAGGTACACGTTCCTTCCCCACTCTCATATTTGAGTTAAATAGGAAGCAGATTCAGATCTTTCTTTGAAAATCCTACCACATACATTAAGGAATTCCAACATCTCACACACTCCTATGACCTTACCTATCAGGACACATATGTTGTTATACTTGCTCAACTACTCCTGAAGAAGAAAAAAACACATTTGGACTGCAGCTACCACTTTCAAGATTCCATACATTCTCAAGACCCTAATAGACACCCAGCAGGCCTCACCACAGTTCCTACCACTAATCCATCCTAGGACTATCAGCCAGGATCCACTGACCTTTCCCACATGGCCCACTTTTTAACATGTTTAATAGAGGGCATGAAAAGGCTGCCCTTAAGGCAGTAAATTATGATAAGATTAAAGAAATTTCACAGAAACATGATGAAAATCCAGCTGCTTTTATGATAGATTAACAGTCTTTCCTCAAATACACTTAGACCCTGAATCAGAGTCTGGTTGATACCTATATACCCACTTTATCATTCAATCGTATCCAAATATCAGGAAGAAATTATAAAAATTAGAGGATGGCCCTCAAACCCCTCAGAAAGACCTAATTAAAGCAGCCTTCAAGGTCTTTAACAAAAGAGAAGAGGAAGCTAAATTAGAAAAATGCAATTAGGATCAGGCTAAATGTCCATTTTCAAATATTAAAATTCTGCCTTCCATATAACATCAGAAATCAATTATGCTAAGCTCTCTTCAACTTTAAAACACACATCACCTTTCCTCCAGTTTCCAATAATAGTTTCATCACTTCCTTCTAAGGCCTTATGTGATAATTTTAGGTTCCATATTTTTACCAACAGTCTCTTCCAAGGAATCTAGGATTTTTCCATGAAGTATCTCAAAATTCCTCCCCAAAATACCCCTTACTCATATATAAAACTGTTCCAGCATTTTTGGCAATTTCAAAAGCACGACCCATTCCTGGTATCAAATTATGTATTAGTCAGCCAAAGTAGTGCTGATGCAAAGTACAGAAATTTGTTGGCTTTTATAAATGGTAAGTGTTTGAGGTAAAAACTTACAATTACAAGGCACTAAGGAGTCTACACACTGGAGTAGACCTCATTTCCTTCCAGACCTTATCAGCTGCTCAGCTGCTCTGTCCTCTTCAGCTGCAGTCTATCAGGCATATGACTCATCTCTCTTTCCAGGGCTGCAGGATCAAAATTCTCTCTCCTGCCATGTCTCTGGAGCTCTCTCTCTTCCTTTGTCTTCTTCTGTGTGTCATCTTGAGTGAGTGTCCATTTATATCAGCTTACCAAGGCGATGGGGACTCAATCCTGTGTCAATCTCTACTGACATGGTCAAATCAAATCCCTAATCTTTTATCAAGTAAACTTATAACCTTTGAATTTAATACAAAGTGTATCACACCAGAGGAACAATCCAACTTACAAACATAATTTTTCCCTTTTCTGGTGACTCATAAATAATATCAAGCTGCCACAGTGAACCTCAATATATTTTAATGCTGATATCTTACAATATCTAATACTCACAAAAGTTTCATAAAATAGCCTTATTTTCTCATTTTTTCCTGTATTGTTATTTCATATATTTATTATCCAATTGAACACTGTCAGATAAAAAATTGCACAGATAATTATGTGTTTTTCAATGAAATGTTCTTTAAAATCTTTCATTAATTGCAGCATTCCATACTATATTCCATTGGAACTTACTCTGTGTCCTTTTAAAGCACATTTAATTAAAAATTTTACATTACTTCTCTTTATTTTCCTTAAGATTCTAACAAGAAAATATTTAATTTTCTTACATTTCAGAAAAAATGCTTTCTTATTACATGTTTTTCATACAGGACTATGATTTCTGAAAATTTAAAGTTCCATGTTATGTACTTTTGTTCAACTGCATCCACTCAAATATCACTAGGAATTACCTTATTAAAATTGTACAGTTAATTTCATTAACAAATATTGAACTTTGAGCAAAGATTAAAACATTGTATAGTGAACATTTCTATAAACTTCATTTTAGCTTACATTGAACAATGTAAAGTTTTTTATATTAGTTTATCAATTATTAACACTTTTTTCCATTCTAACACCTTTGTTTCTTCATGTTTTTAAACTTTTTACATTTCAAAATAAATAGAAAATACCATTGCTCTTCAATATTACACATGCCAGTATGAATATCATTAAATGAAATTACTTATTTGTGTATCAGTTTTTTGTTTTAGGCAAATATTAGTTAAAGACATGTATCTTGCATTCTTATGTTTCATTTAATTTTTTCATAAAATACCACTTTAACCTAAACTCCATCATATTACTATCATTCCAGTGTGTTCTCTCTCTCTTCCTTGTTAATCCACAAAAATATTCCCCATTACACAGAGGCAACTACTAGGCCATTGTTTATTTTATAATTAGTTAATTTCTTCTGCTCTGGAAAATGTACATGGATTCTTCATGTAATAGTCACTCTTTTGGTAAGGCTTTTTTTTTTTTAAGCTCAAAAGAATATTTTTGAATTACATTATAAAGTTGGGTCTATCAGTAGTCTTTTACTTAAAACATTTTTGTACTATTTTATTGAATAAATACACCATTTATAATTTATCATTTTTTTCTTTGAAGGACCTCTGCAAAATTATAATTTTTAGTTAATAAAAGCAAATTTTCTATGAATATTCTGGTACAAATCTCATTTAGCTGGAAGCATTCAATAATCTTGAGTACATATGAAGAATAGAATTGTTGGTTCACATTAGTTTTATAAGAAATTGCTCAAATTTTTGTGAATTATCATAACATCTCCAATATCATCAAAATACATCAAAGTTTAGGTTGACCAATGTCATCACCTTCATTTGGTGTTGACAGACTAGTTAATTGTACATGTCCAGTAGCATATCATTGTGGTTTTCATTACCATTTCCCTTGAGAATAAACTAAAATGGACAACCAAGTGAGCAGTTAAACAAGCCTTCATGAATTTAAAAATATTTAATTTTACAGGATAGGTTCTCAGAGTAAATTAAAATTAAACTAGATATCAATGAAAACCAAATATTTATAAATTTAACATAACTTTGCCCAAACTACTCTTTCATTATTTGTCACTAATGTTCCAATACAATACAAGATGTTGGTAGGGTGATGGATATGATTCCTGTATGTTCTGCATGTTTGTTTTGAAAGTTACCAAAATTTACTATACTCTTATTTTTATGTAAGATATAAAAAAATAAACGCAAAGGAAAATTAAAATATTTTAAATTGAATGATAGTAAAAGATACAATATATCAAAATATGTGCAATAGAAATAAAACAGTTTATAGAGAGAAATTTATTTATTTTTTATTGTTAATCCTGTAAAAAGAGAAGATCTAAGGACAATACCATACATTTTATTTCATAAAGCCAGAATAAAAGTCCAAAGTTAACCTACATCAACTAGAAGGAATAAACTAATTATAAAATAGTAAAGAATAGAATATAAATAAATGGTAAATAATAGAGAATAAAGGAAAGGACAAGGTGATAATAGCAAAAGTTTTTTTTACTATCAACCAATCTGATTAAGCCCTAATTAGATTTATCATGAATCAAAGAAAAATTTTAAAAATTTATCAGAAATGAAATATGGGCTATTATTTTGTAATAAAGAACTTTATTTTTAATGAGTTTTTAGATTACAAAAAAGTTAGATCAAATGCATAAGAGATTCCCATATACCCCCCACAACTTCCCCTATTAATAAAATCTTACAGTTATGTGGGACATTTGTTACAATTGATGAATAAATATTGAAGCATTGTTACTAACCAAGGTTTATGGTTTATCTTGCGATTTATACTAAATTCCAATGTCCTAAAAATGGCATATATTCCACCTATTATAACAGTTACATGTTCTTCCATTACTAAAATATTAATAATTTACTTTAGCCATGATTGCATTCCCCATTTATGTTTGTTTTTTCCTCAAACTTGAGGATTTTGGGAAGGTGATGCCTGCTCTGCCTCAGATTGAGAAGGTATTTAGATCTTATGGGGTAGATGGAGGAACTGTTTTGTTTACAGTTGTAGATACTCTCTGAGTTGTGTTTTTTATTTTTTATTTTTGGATAGAGCTTTGCTCTCATCATCATTTTGTTAGTTGTCCTGGGTGAGTCCAATGAACTGGAGAGTAATTGTTGGTCAGAACTCTTCAGAAATGCAAGACTCAATTGGCATATGAACAAATTAAAGACTTAAGTCTCTGAGACATATATTTAATGGGTATAGGGGTTAATATTAGGCTCAAATAAAAGGGGTATAAGAATCATGTGTAGGGAAATTAGAAATGAGTCTGTGTTACATTGGGCAAATCGGTTGCCATATTTCAAGGTAAAGCCCACCAACAGGGTGCTGATTTCATGGGATTGTGAGCCTTCAGGAGCACTCCTATTTGAGGTTTTGCTCACAGTGGAAGTTAGTGAAATTTGCCTGAGAAATGCATAAGTGTAACCTCTGGAATAACTTCCAGACTCATTTTGAAGTGATTTATCTTTAAAAACACTTTGGTATTTGATGTTCTCTCCTTTTTGTCAAGGTCTAATTCCAAATGCATTGCTGGTTGGTATTTGGTATCAATGTCTTGGTGCCAGCAAGGCTTATCCCTGGAAGTCATATCCCATGGCAGGGGAAGGTAGTGCCTTTATTTGCTGTGTTTGACTCAGAGAGAAGCCACATTTGGTAACAAGGGGGTTTTCAGGAGGTAACTCATAGGCAATTGTTATTATTAGGCTAAGTTTTAATTTTACAAAAGTAAGGTTGACAGTTACATGCATTAACAATGAAAGCTTGATATATTGGTTGGTTTTCTTTTATTAGACACTGCCTATGTATTCAAGATATTCTTGCCCCTGTCTTTGGGAAAGTAGCAGGACAAGCAAGGATGGGAGTTTAATATTTTATTGTTTATTGTATGTTTCTCCACCCACTAGGATAACACTTTATGACAAGAAGAACACATTCATATTTCATAGGATCTTGTCTCAGGTGCACCATTTCCCATACATCCCCCACCAATGACACACTGCACCAGTGACCCTTCTCTGTCATATATGCCAAAAGAAAATCCCCATAACTATATTTTCTACTACAGACCTCCACTTCCCCAGAATTCACCTGTACCTTCCTCCAGCCCTTCCCTCAGTTCCTTGGGAAGGTTGACCCACCCCCACAAAAATGATCTTTGAAACACTGCAGCACTGTCAACCCCATTCACACCCCTAAACCAAAATCACACCAACCACTGACAAACCACCCACTTTCACCTTATCATAAGATCTGTCCAGACTGAGATTCAGCTTACCAATCTCTATTCCCTTTCAGTCCCCTTATAACCTCCTGGGGACCCACCATTTCCCCAAGCTTCCCAATGGCCATTTTGTTGGTTCCAACCTCATCAAACAACTGGGTAGCAAACTAACTCCTAATCTCACCATCAAAGGATGTTTCAGTAATGACCACTCCTTCCCTGATTTCTGGGATACAGTTTCAGCCCCCTTAGTACAATGAGATGACATCAGCATTCTCCCTATTCTCTGGCTTACAGGTCCAATTCTCTCAGAGCATTTAATTGGTGACCTACCCTTCCCTAATATATGGGTAACAAGCCCAAAACTCTCAGACCTATGGCATGTTGATATCACTTCCCCAACCCTTGGAAAATGTGCTCCACCCTCTCTGTCACCTGGGGTGGCAAAACTCTCCCTAAATAGTGGGCTAGAAGATCCACCCTCTTCAACTGCCAGGGCAAACTCACCTTCTCTGTACACAGGGGTGATGTTCCTCTCTTGGCCCCAAGATATGTCTTAATTCCAGATCTCAGCTCCTATGGTTTTCCTCTTAAAGTCTTTTCCCCTTCTATCTCTCCCCTGTATGTCCCTTTTAGTTCTGTGTGACAGTGATTTTCTTCCTATAGCTCTCTCAAAAGGCTTGCTGCTTTAGCATTCAGGAAGCAGTGGCCCAAGCCATCAGACAGTAACACTTTCCACAAGTCTTTCCCAGATAAGTGTATTTTCAATCATGACTTACAAGTTCCTAGTTTATTTAATTTCTCCAATGGGGTACTATCATCTGGAGGCTTGATTTTCAGAGGCTTGGAATTTCCAGAATCTATTCTTATTTTGTTGTGCCCAACTTTTAAGTTCTCTGCTTTTCATTCATCTAGCGTTTTAATATATGCTGCATGGAGAAGACAAGCCACAATCCCTGGGTTTACTTTGGAAAGTTTTTAGTTAAATGTCCAGGCTTGCCATTTTCAAATCTGCCTTCCATAAAGCCTCAGGAGTTAATCTTGCTAAGTTCTCAGTAACTTTAAAATATGGATTGACTTTCCTCCAGTTTCCTATAATACTTTAATAATTTACTTCTAAGGCCTTAAAAAAGAGTATCTTTAGTATCCCTATTCCTACCAATACTCCCTTCAAAGCACTTTAGGTTTTTTCTATCAAGTATCTCAAAACTATTTCCTTCTAAAGCCTTGTCAAAAATGATTTTAGGCTCCATATTACTATCAACAGTCTTTTCAAAGCAATCTAGGTCTTTTCCATCAAGCATCTCCTCCAAAAAATACTCCTTCCCCATTTATAAAACCACTCCAGCATTTGTTATTTACAAAAGCACTACCCCATTCTCAGTACCAAATTCTGTATTAGTCAGCCAGAAGGGGTGCTGATGAAAAGTACTGGAAATCTGTTGGTTTAAATAAAAGATATTTATTTGGGGTAGCAGCTTACAGTCACAAGGCCCTAAACAGTCCAACTCAAGATATTATAAGAGATACTTTCTTGCCCAAAGGCATTTGCTACAATTTAAAGCAAGATGGCATGTAATGTCTGTGAGTGTACAAAATTCCTTCCTCCTTTTAAGGCTCTTTTGCCCCAGCTTCTTTTGATTTCAGCTGCAGGCTGGCATAAGGCTCATCTCTTTCCCTGTGGCTCATTTATTTCTAGGTTCAGCTGCTTTGGTCTCTTCACAAGGTCAGCTGTAGACTATCAGGCTCATCTCACTTTCCCAGGCATCTGCCATGTCTACAGAGCTGTCTTTCTTCTTCTGTATTCTTCTTCTCTGTGCCTCTACATCCATGTGATAATCTATTTTATCAATCCACCAAGGGGGCTAGGACTCCACACTGAGTTGTACTCTAATGATGTGGTTGAATCAAAGCCCTAATCTTAATATAATTTAATGAAGAATCTTAGCTGAAATTTAAGCAAAAGGTTTTCCTACCCAGAGGATCCCACCACTTTACAAACATAATCAATATCTTTTCTTAGAATTCATAAATAATATCAAATTTCCACATAAGATTTTCAAGATTCATCTGTTTTTCACATGTGTCAATACAGTATTCCTTCTTATAGCATTCTTTCTTACATTGTGCAGTGCCTAATAGAGGAGGACAGACCAGTATGTCAGCCCTCGGTGTTGTTGCAAGTAACTATAAATCTTGTTCTTCAAGGAGTGAAGCCTGGTGGTTGCCATTAGCCCAGAGAGGAGGGGAGGCAGGAATAGAATAGATGGAAAATGGGGCATTAGGGGGGTAATGTAAGAGTTCTACATGAACTTGCAATGATGGATACAGGCCATGTTAAATTTCAACAAAATTTATAAAAGTTTATGGTCCAAAATGTAAACCATAATATAAACCATTTATGATGGTCAGTAGCTAGGTTTCAATATTTGGATGTCAATTGTAACAAATGTACCATCCACATATAAAATGTTATTAATAGGTGATAGGGAAAAAGGGAAAGGGTGTTGGGTATGTGGGAATCCCCTATGTTCTGTATGTGACTTTTTCTGTATCCTAAAACTTCTTTGAAGACAAAATGAAAAAAGTAATACACTGGGGGAATAAACAGAAAAAAAATCACTGTACACACAAGACAACAGAACTTACAGTGATGAAAGACATAATGCCAAAAAATTTTTTAAAATATTTTTTATTAATTTTTATTATTCCAAAATATATTTATATTTTATTTATTTAAAATTTTTATATTTTATTTCTTATTTTTAAAATTATCATTAGTATTCCATTTTCTTAATAATTATATTTGGTTATTTTGTTGGCTTCAGCTTTGAAGAAGTTTTGGATAACAGAAGGGTTACAGCTATGACAGGGGAGTACCACTGGTGTGGGGTATCAGTGATAGGGGATAAAGGGAGGATGTTCATCACCATCAGATCCATTTTTTAATTTATGTTTATGATTTCTTTTGTATATTCCTTCAGTGTATTTTTAATAACCTTTATCTTTTCCTTTTCTTCATTAATTTGATTCATGGTATTTGTTGGGACATCCTTGACTAGTTGTTTAATATTCTCCATCTCCTCCTGCTTTTTGGTTTGCTCATTAGACAGGTCCATGTCTTCCTGCTTCTTAGTATGGCTTGTAACATTTTTTCTGC
>JAQZBX010077538.1:0-14258 GCA_029593785.1 Cabassous unicinctus
CCAGAGCAGCCCCTCAGATTCAGAAATGAACATGCTTTCATGTGTTTCCTGCATCACTTTGGGAAATTCCTTCAATCTCCCTAACTGGAAGTTAAATTCTCCACATGAAATGAGTTGCCTTTTCCTTCTTGCTCCTTTTGGCCATGCAGCTCGGTTTTCTGGTCCCTGGCTGACCTCTGGCCCAAAGGTCCACTTTCCTATCATGTGTAGATGAAAATGGGGATTAAGGAGCCAATTAGCTGCCTCTCCAAGGGAGGAACCCAGCTCAACGGGCCTTCAGGACATGCTGGTTTCTCTTCAGAAACCAAAACCACCCATTTTCTTATGCTTTGAAGTTCTTAGGAGACTGATAAGCCTTCTGAGTGTGTATGTGTGTGTATGAGCATGTGTGTGGGAAACTGTGTGTTTCCGTGTCTCCAGAATTTTCAGTGTGTGAGGCAAGAGGGGAAAGGCAGGGGACAGGGACCCTCCAGGGCTTGCCCTGTCTTTCTGAGAATCAGATAAGGCTGGGGGAAACCAGCAGGCAGATGGGCTGGGCGCCTGTTCCTGTGCTGGCCCTGGCCAATCCCAGCTAGCATGGCCCCTCCACGTGCTCACCCAGCACCCAAGGCTTCCCCGGGACAGAGATATTCCTACACCAGTGACTTTAGGTCCAGCATCTGTGGTTGCCACGAGCAAAGCCACAGCCACAGGATGGCCTCCATGCCTGCCGTGGCTGCTCCCCCTGCCTGCTCCCCCAGCCCCCTCTGTCTGCCCTTTCACTCGCTTCCTATAGCCCTCTTGGCTTTCTTCAGGCCTCCAAACCTTTTCTGCCTGTAGCAGCCTTGACAATAGCATTTGTCCCTGGAGGATCATGCAAGTCATATGAGTGAGCCAGAGTTGCCTGGGCACAGCCCTAGGTTCTCGTCCTCCTGGGGACAGTCAGAGCATCATCCTCAGCCCAGAAGGATGACTCGTTCTTCTCTGCATCCTTGGGAGCATGTAGGGTGTGGCCTACGTGGCATGCTGATGGGATTTTCCTGAAAGGGAGGAAGGCAACTATTGGATGGGATGATGAAAGGCAACATTCACTAGCATTGCTTGGGTTCTAGGAAACACCTAGCTTTAATCAATGGAGAGGATGGATTTTTTATATTTGCATGATTTTCCCCCTAATTTGCTCATTTGCTCGTTAATGTGCTTGTTTATTAACCCACTGAGCATTTAAAGAGCACCTAATGAAGCCAGTGGGTCAGAATGGTTAGCTCAGGAGCCAGACGCCCAGGCTTCAAACAACAGCAGTATCATTTCCGCGTGACCTCTCTGAACCCCATTTCCTTATCTGCTAAATAGGGGTAAACAGAGTATCTGCCTCATGAGATGGTTCTGAGGATTGAAAAAAAAAAGCATATTTTAAGCCTCCATCAATGTTAGCTATTATCATTGTTTTTGATGTCACTATTGTCACTACGGCCTTGAGCCAGGGATTGAGGGAGATGCTGGAGAAGCAGAGATGAATAACGTGGTCTAAGCTTATGGGAGCTCACATCCAGCTACAAGAGGAGATGTGAAAAACACCAGTGGTGGTTAGAAGCAGAATGGTGGAAACAGAAGAGTGGGCGTTTCAGAGGAGAGCCCTATTCATTTTGCCTGGGCAGGCAGAGAAAGCTCCCTGGAGGAGGCTGCTCTATTCAGTTTGGGCCTTGAAGGATATTTGACTTTGATAGTCAGAGAAGACGAAGAAAGACGTTCTGAGCAGATGGAGAAGCATGAGCTTGGGCACAGGAGAGCTAACCGCCTGCAGTGGCGGAAGCATCATTGGAGAGGTAATGGCCACAAAGGGATGGTTGTGTGGGCAGGTCGCAGAGGGCCTTGAATGCCAAGCCAAGCAGGGCATTTGGGATTTTATTCCTTTGGCCATGGGAGCAATTCAGGCATCTGAAGCAAGGGAGCAATGGGATCTGCTCATTGCCAAGGGTAAAACTTGCCATTATAAAAATAAACATACTTACTTGGGGCACTGAGAAAAATTGGCAGGAATTAGCGGCCAGGTTTTCAATTCTTTGCCTGTGTGGGTTTGCTTCCTGCCATAGGCAAAGGGTCCAAGAAGAATGATGCCACAGGGGCCGCGGGAAGCCTCATGTCCAGAGCAGGCAGCTGACTTGAGCTTACCGGGGAAAATGAGGGAGGGGAGGTGAAGAAGAACATATCGGATTTGCTCAGCCTCTAGCACCATACCAAGCTTCCTCTGACCCCTACAGCCCCAATGGACTCTTAGACATCTGGGGAAATTATGGGTGGGAAACTGAGGCACAGAGGGACCAATAACAGAGCAAGTTGGAGCCAGATGGACCTGAGTCTGTATCCTTTTAACTAGGTGTGTGACCTTGGCAGCAAACTGCTTAACCTTTCTGAGGCTTGTTTTCCTCACCTGTAGAACGGAAATAATAATGGTGACTAGTTCGCAGGGTCATTGTGGGAAGCTTCTGGCAGGATGCTGGGGCTGCAGTAAGTGCTCAGCCAATGGTAGCTGAAAAGAACCTGGAAAGGCTCAGCGCATAGGCTTTCCTAACCTCCCATCACCCCTTCCTCCTTCAGTCCTTGCCAGTTGTCCCAGGCTGCGACCCATCCCAGGACCACTGGAGAAGAGTAGGAAGGACAAGTACCGATCATGCCTTGAAGTATTTATAGTCAGAGAACAACAAAGCATAGCATGCATTTTTCACCACTTCTCCTAAGAGGGTAAAATATGCATCATATGTCTTTTCTTTTCCAGGACCTTTGAGATCTTAGCTATAAAGGGTAAAACACATCAATGAATTTCCCCGTGAATATTTATTGAAATAGCACTTTTAATACAAAGCCATTTGAAACATGAACCTCCAAGGAAAATGCATTTTGTGCAGCCATTGATCTTAAAATATTTACTATGAATATGCTCATCCTAAAAATATTACACAGTGCTTTTTATTATTTGTTCTGGATGAAATTGCAAGGGCTTTGGCCTGGATAGGTTTTACAAGCTGAACAGTGTTGGCGAGCTGATCTTCTGGACTACGTTCAACTTTCTTTCTTTCCAGGCTTTGATTTGTTGGGTTCTGGCAACTTTTCCAATGATGTCTCTGGGATTCACAAACATCTAGATAAAGGAGGAAAAGGGCTAAAGATACACTTGCTAATAGGTGAGCTCTGAAAACAGATAATCAGAGAATCACAGACACTTGAGTAAGAAGTAAGCTTCAAGATCATCTTGTCCAACAGCCCATTTCTACATGAAGATACTCCAAAAGGTATTCTTAAATTGGATGCTGTTTCTCAACCCACCCATTGGACTGGTAAAAGTGGGAATGAGTGAGAACTCCCAAAGTCAGAAGGATGCTGTGAAAGAGCATTTTATATATTTCTGGTTGAGAGATGAATTGCTACAGATGTTTTGACGAGCAGGCTACCAAGAGTGATTAAAATTAAAATGACACATACTGTTGGAATCAACCACTTTGCTTTTGGGAATCTGTTCTATAGAGCTAAAAGCACCAGTGTATAGATGCATATGTAGAACGATGCTTGACGCAGCCCAGCTTGTAGTGGCCCCAACTGGAAACAGCCCAGACATCCATCAACAGGGAAATGTGTGAACGAATTGCTCCCTGATTCTATATATCACTGGTCTCTAAGCATTTTTGATTGCTTATTCAATGATACCATGCACCCCTAAAATATGGATATAAATAAATATATTTTATGTGTAGTATAAACAAACACAAAATAGAAATTTTTAAAGAATGAGAGAAAAATAGAGCTGGAAATTTGAAAATAATTTTCCTTGACACCAGTTTTAGAGACCACTAGTGAAGATTATTATGCTACTATTCCTAAAAGAATGAATATATTGCATTGTATAATGAAAAAAAAAAAAAAAAAAGACAGGGAAAATTTTGTATTGTATGATCACATTTTTGCAAAATAAAATTCTTTTATTCATATATGTTTTTACATACTACATGAGTATAAAAAAGGGTGTGAGTGTATAATACCAGGCTACCACTGTTGATTACCATGTTAGGAGGCTGAAGAGGAAAGTGGGAAAAGAGAAGAATTGGGGGGAAAATCAGATATAAAAAATAATGTAGGGGATGGATGTGGCTCTAATGGTTGGGTGTCCGTCTCCCATATGGAGGTTCCTGGGTTCAATCCCCGGGACCTCCTGGTAAAAATAAAAATAAAAATAAATAATGTAGGAAATTGGGAAAATATCCATAGTATAATGTTAAATAAAAAAGAAGAAAGCAAAATTCTATGTATTATGTTAGTTCAGAGGTAAAAAAGGAAATTAGCATATGAAAAAGGACTATCAAGCAATAGGGATAAAAGGGAGTATTGTTTTGATTAAGTACACGATTGTGTCTTGGATTTTGGTTGTCTTTTACTGTTAATACTAATATTGTTAATATTTAATATGTATGATTACTATTAAACATGAAAAGGGAAAATAAATGCTTACACCAATTAAAACAAAACAGAAAATGAGGCACAATGAGGGGATGTCCTTTCAAGGCTGTTTCATTTTCAAGTAACAGAAGCCCACTCAAACACATAAGTTGAAAAGGGGATGTATTATAGTGAGACAGGGTGGGAAATATGTAAAACTAGAGTGAATAGGCCAGCTAGGAACTTCTAGGACTAGAACCAGGCCCTGGAAAGCCCAGGGTACAATGATGGCTGCCATCTTGGTCGGTCTCTCTCTCTCTCTCTCTCTCTCTCTATTTACTTCTAGGCTCTCCTCCTAGAAGTAGAACGACGACACGATTCTCTGTTTTCTCTGCTAACCAGCTCTCTCTGCTTCTGCTTGCCCAGGACCAAACATGGTGGCCCCATGTTTACATGTCCTCATTTCAGACAACCAGCAGACTGGCTAGTATCACTGGGGCCCAAGTCCAGATGACCAGGAGGGAGAAGCTGATTGCTCTAGGTCAGGTAGGGGGCCCCCAGTGGTCCAAGGAGCACTGGTCAAGGAGAAAGCGTCATGAGTTCAAATTTGGCTCTCAGTCCCACCCCAACACTGGGGTGATGGCTCTCAAGAAAAGGGGGCAGAGTCTTCCAAAGATGCACATACAGTTAGTGGCAGAGTCAGTTCTAGAACCCAAGTCTCCTGGATTCTCCACATCCAAGGACTGGTGACATTAGGAAAGAATTGCCCAGTGATGTGTGGGGTTAGGTCAAGCAAGAGATGTCAAAATGGGGCAACTGTGTGGGAAAAGGATGGAGGAACTCATAGACCAGGATGTGGCTTTTTAAAGGAGTGAAGATAGGTGAGGGGTCTCTGGACTACTTCATTTGCTGTTCTGAGAGCTAAAATCTGCATAAAACATTTCACTTGTGGCGTCCACAGGCTGCTCTTGGATCTGAATCTTTACTATTGTCCTGTGCATAAAAAGTCCTCTTCCTGGGCCCATGCCTTGGCCTGACCCTGAGCAGCATATCAAGGCTCAGGCCACTGATGAGAGTGACAAGGTCCTGGCAGGGAATCTTGCTTGGACCAGGGGAGCTGTGATTGCGATAAGCCCTGCCCAGTGTTCTGAGAGGGCAGGAGATGGAACTCAGGACACTTCCTTGATCAGAATATGATGAGGCCAGAGATGGCCCTACTTGCCCTTGGCTACTGGGCCATTTGTGGGGAAAATTGAATTATAGTCCTAACACCCTTTGTACATCTGGAAAATTTGTCATAGTAATTAAATGCTAATAAGGCAAGGGAGATTAAATGGATAGTTTCCTTAAAGATTACACTCCATCACCCAAGGTCAGGTGAAAATTATAAGTAATGTAGTGGTGTAGTCAGATCATTCCAGCTGAATAAATGTCATGACTAAAGCAAGGAGTCGTTCAGTTTTCTATATTTGAACATCTCATTAGAGTCCATGTCATTCAAAGACGTATTGGGTGGCAGAAAGGTGACATTTAAGGTCTCTCGTGGAAAGCCAAGCCCTTAATTATCTGATGGAAGTTAATGTGGCTGTGGACAGGGGAAGCCCGGGTGGAACAGGGAAGAATGGATGACGTTAAGAGCAGGTTTCACAGGAAGCAGAGAAGGCTCATTGGCACAAGGGCCCGTGGAGTGGCTAGAGTTTCCCTGCCTTGCCGGGTCCCTGCCAGCCTGAACTGGGGTCCAGGATGGTTCTTGGTTTAAAGAAGCAGTGGCAGCAGTTCTAAGGGAGGATACTGATGGGGTAACAGAGCCTGCACCCCTAACAGTGGTGTAGGTAAAACCTGCCTACGAGCTCGGAGGAGCCTTGGGGAGGACGCTAAAGTCTGGGCTGCAGCTTAGTGGGGGTGGTGGGGGGTTAAGTCGAAGCAGCAGCAGGGCACTGAGCCTGTGGACTGGGAGGCGCCTGCCCAGCTGGCTCTGCATAGGAGGCCAGCAACCTGAATGTGATAAGGAGTTGCTCAAATAGTCCCCAGTGATCCCCACCTCCTGGCATTCATGCCCTCGTGTAAACTCCTTCCCCAAATGGGTGCTGGACCTAGTGACTTGCTTCGAAAAACTATAGGGTCAGAGTGATAGGACAGTACTTCCAAGATCAGGCTGCAAAATACTGTGACTTCTGTTTGTCCCGCACTCTCTCTGGCCCTCCTCACTCACTCGCTCTGCTGAAGTCAGCTGCCATGTTGCCAGCTGTCCTATAGAGAAGCCCCTGTGGCAAGGAACTGAGGGTGGCTTCTGGCCAACAGCCAGCAAGAAACTGAGGCACTCAGTCCAACAGCCAGCAAGAAACCGAGGCCATCTGTCCAACAGCTACGAGAAACTCAATCCTGCCCAAGATGGCATGAGCTTGGAGGCGAATCTTCCCCCAGTTGAGCTTGGAGATGAGACCGCAGCCCTCGCCAGCAACTTGATGGCAGCCTCATGGGAGTCTCTGAGCCGGCTAAGCTGTGCCTGGATTCATGACCCATAGAAGCACTGAGATAATAAACGTGTTTGTTTTAAGAAGTGGCGAGGTTTTGAGGTAATTTGTTACAGGGTGATAGGTAATTACTAGAGCCAGCTTTGGACTATGTGATGCTGCTAGAGGGGCCTCCAGAATGACTGGTAGGCAGACCCTCCTCACTCTGTCTCTGCATTTCTCACCCTTGCCCTGTCCAGTGGAGAGGAAGGCACTACCTGCAACCTAACCTGGGAAGTGAGGGAAAGAGAGAGAGACCTTGATGCTCTCCTGCTTGAGCCAGTTGTGTGTGGGTCCAGGGGAGGATCTCCTCTGTCCTTTCTTTCCTTCTCTCTTATTGCAACTTAATCCAACCTACCTCCCCACTCTATTGCTCTCAAGAGAGAAAAAGGAGAGATCTTTGCATTATATCCTGGGACCCACAATAGAAGGGGATTTTCTTTTCTTTTTTTAACAAGTTTTGCCATAAGTTTAATGATTAAATTGAAGGAATGAGCAGTAGAACCAGAGGAGGCAGACAGAGGACTTGCCACCTTTCAAGGCAAACAAGAATGGTGCCCCGTCTGCAGCAGAGACTGATGAGGGCAAAGAGAGGGATTATGTCATCAGACCACCTTCCTGAACATCCATGGATAGGGCTTTTGTCAGAAATTCTGCCAATTGGTCTCCTGTTCTCCAAGAGTCAGGAACAGATGGCTGATCAGGAAGTGGTGTGGTAGTTCAAAACAATTCTCTGGTGGAATTTGGTGGCTGCCATTTTCTTCACCTCTTATACTTGCAGCACTGAATGGCTATAGCCCAACTCAGTCATTAAGTTTCTCAATAAACGGCTGATGGAAAGATTCAACCAAGTCTTTTCAACAGCAGCCCCTTCAAATCACCAACAGCAAGGTGTGGGAAGATACTGTTTTCCTGGAAAACTTTAAAAGGCAGGAGATTTAGGATTTTTGTTCACCCTACCATCCATTCCACTAACATTTCCTATGCCCATTGCATGTCATGTCCTGTGTTGGGACCTGATACAAAGATAAATACAAAATAAAATATAGACCCTGCCTCCATTGGCTTAAAAATCTTGTGAAGGAAATACGTACATTCAGCTTTCCGAGTGAGTGAAAATGTTGGAAGATTGCTCATTGAATTTTTTTTAAAAATGAAGAACTGAAAGGGCAACCAAATTATCTTCAGGGTATTTTATTTTTCCCAGGACATTATCCATTTGGGGAGGAGACCTGACAAAGATTGGCTCCTTGAAGTTAAGGATGTCTGTTATGATATCATGGTTGAAGACCTATGTTTTGGACAGATAAAGGGATGCAGAAGCATTAAATATACTTATCTAAATGGTATATACTGTTTGCTTTATTAACTCTGTTTCTTTGGGTTTAAGTTTTTCCATTTGTCAGTTTTGTAGTCTCTTTGATGGTTTTGACTGTCATGAACAGTTTGGTGATAGTGAGTTCATGAAAGGAGAAGGGAATTGTACAGAGTCAACCATCCCAGCTCCCCCAGGTATAGCTGCCCCTTTTCACCAGACTCTATGAATAAGATAAGCAAAATTTTATAATCCCAAGCTGAGTGAAGCCTTAGACAATTCTTATTTCAAACACCTCTCTTTTTTTCAATGGTAAATTGAGTCTCAGAGAGGGGGAAGAAGAGCCCAAGGTCACAGAATGAGTAACTATAGCTCTAGATTAGAACCCAGGTCTTATTCCTAGCCACCATTGTTTTATGATGCTCTCAGGCCATGTAGTTTCATGATTAAGCAAGCCCTTGCTTCATTATCTCTCTCCTGGCATCGTATCTACATAATAACATAGCTGTGCTTGGAAACAATAAGGGGAACTAGGGTGGATCACAACCTAAGCAAACTCTGAAAGACAGATAATAGGATAGGAAGCTTGGAAGGCCGTCAGAGTCCAGGACATGGCTGGGAGTTCTGCCTCAGAAAGATGGGGGCTTCTTATTGAGAGCTGGTGGAATTTGGGAGCAGGAGGTTGCCTAAGGGTAACTGTTAGGCTCATTAGTTGAGGTATCAAACCTGGAACATCCAGGCTAGTTGACTCTTGTATAATTCCCCTCTCCTTTCATGAGCACAAAATCACCAACATTTTAATGAAAGTAAAAACCACAAAAGAGACGACAAAATAGACAAATGGAAGAACTTAAACCCAAGGAAAAATAGTTAATAGAGCAAGCAGTACATAACATTTAGATAAGTATATTTAACATCTTCAGAGAGATGTGGAAGGCTATCATATCCATGAAACAAATTCAGTTCGGGTTGTTATAAAAATCAATTGAAGCTCTTAGGAATAAAAAACATAATTATAGAAGTCAACAGGCGGGTTGAAAAGCAGAATGTGCACAGTGCAAAGCAAATTAAAATTTTTGATTATCAAGCTGAAGGATTCTCCCAGAGCTCAGAACAATGGGATTAAGAAATGGAAAGTATGAAGAGAAAAAAAAAGAGCAGACGTGTGGAAGCTAGATTCTTGGATTACAATATCAGTGTAAAGAATTGCCAGAATGAAGAACAAAGAGAGAAAGAGCAATATTTAAGTAAATAATAGTTTATAATGTCCTAAAATTAAGGAAAGGAGTCCATATATTGAAAGACCCTACTAAGTGCTGAGAAAAATAAATACAAAAGAGCACAGAACTGACTAATATAGATTGGAGATGTTCCTTTGACTTCACAAATAGATGATTCTGTTAACATCCATGTGGTAGATTTGGGACATTAGCTTTCAACTCATTGTTATGGCATGGATAGAATCTGATCCTCCTGGATGATGTTTCCAAATATCTTCACTACCTTCAGTGCAATCCAATGGTCAACAGTGCCCTGTAGATCACAAAGAATCTACTGATGTCTGTACCTTTTCCATATTGGTGGTGTGGTGGACAGAGTCTAAGGTGATCCCCAATGATCCTCAACTCCTGTTCATTCCTTGAGTGTGGGCAGGACCTTGTGTCTAACCAGTAGAATATGGCAAAGGTGATGGGGTGTCATTTCTGTGATTACGTTGCGTTATGTAAGACTCTCGAAGAAGCAAACAGCCTAATAAGAGGACCGCATGTCAAGGAATTGTGGGCAACCTGGAGTTGCTGAAGGCCTTAATTCTACAACCTCCAGAAACTGAATTCTACCAACAATCTGCGTGAGCTTGGAAGTGGACCCTTCCCCAGTTACACCTTCAGATGAAAATATAACCTGCCCTACACTGTGATTACAGCCCAGGGAGATCCTAAAACAGGAAATCCAGCTAACACACGCCCAGACTTCTGACTCACAGAATGTGGGAGATGATGAATGTGTGTTTTTTTAAACTGCTAAGTTTGTGGCCATTTGTTATGCAGCAATAGAAAACTAATACAGGTGACTCTGGTGAGGTGTGATTTTAACCTTTACCAAGTCCCAGGGTATAATTTGGGACCCCAACCCTTCCTCCCAGGCACATGCTAAGTGTGTCCTGCCTTCAAAGGTGGGGCAAATTGCTATGTCATCTGGATATGGTTGCTCTGACCATGGGAGGGAGAGCTAGCCAGGTAAGTTAAGGCCAAAGCCCAGGTGACCAGGCTCTTGCCGCTTGTAATGGTCAGGAGGGCTGGCACGTGATTCACAGGGCAGGTGTCTGTAAGCAGCTGATTCACGGCCACATGCACACGAACTCCTGAGTGCATTTATCCTGCTGAACTCAGGCCCCCCAATAACTGCTGCTTGCCAAGATAGAGTAACAAGGCCTTTCTGCTGCCTGGGATGGCTGTGATTTATGAGGAACACTCTGTGCTCCTAGCTTTTGGCACATTATAGTCCATCTCTCCAACTTCATTCCTTTGGAAAGGCCTGATCCTTCTGAGCAAGGTCTCAAGTACTAGGGATCCTTGGTAAATGGGCCTTAAAATTGATCTCAGGTGCCTACCAAAAAGTACTTTGGCAACGATTGGCAGCGACATTAATGGACCTCATTTCCAACAACTTCTTGCAGAGGTATATGGATGCAGTACAGGAGTAACTGGGTCATTAGTGGAAAGAGCATGCATTCCAGTCCTGGCTCCGCCACTCATTCTCATAGCACGCCCTCACGTGAGGCCCTTCCCCTCGCTGAGTCTCATTTTTCTCATTTATAAAGTGAAAGGGTTGAATTTTGGGCAACTCAATCTCAAAAATTGTTTTCTCTTCCCCGAAAATGGAAAGAAAAATGCCCATCTCACTGAGGTACAGGTGAGATGTTATCTGTGGAACTTCCTCACCCGTAAGAACTGTTTACTGCCATCACTTGCAACACCTTCAAATCATGGATGCATTAATACTGATACCTGAATCTGAAAAGATGTCTCAACCACTGAAGAAACCTTGGAAAGTTCATTCATGCAGCTCATGCTTATGCTTGAAGCATCACCTGGTATTGCTCTCATTTTAATTTGACACCAACATTCCTCATTTTATAATAAGCAATTATGCATGTCTGTCAGGGTGGCCCTGCTCATGATTCCCATGGCAAGGACCTGGATTTCTGCAGCGTTTCTGCGCAATGGAAATGCTCGGGAGAGGCTCAGATCTATATTCAGTTACAAAAGGGAGCACTGTGAACAAGTATATTCACATTGATTCCCTGGGATCTTTGGCTTTCTCTACATCTTGTACAAACCTCCCTCCTGACATACTGTGTTATAGTCAGGCATTCCAAGGAGAGTTCCTTGAAGGTACGGACCCCATATAACTCCCTTGGTAGCTCCCATTTCTGGCACACAGTAGGGTTGAAGAGGGAAGGACAGAGAAGGGGAACTCTCAGTGGCCTCACTCTTCTCTTCTCCAATAGCAGCAATTCTGCTCTGCCCCAAGTTTGTGTGTCCCACTTAGTAAAACCAAAGCTGTATGTTTAACCTCCTTAGCAGGAATTATTCAAACTTGTCCCATGAAGGAGAGTCTCATCCCCAAACCAAGCAGCTTATCAAAGCATTCCTTCCAAAGCCCCATCATATTCTCCACCAGAGGAGTTATGATAAATACAAGAGGTGCGGACTCGTACACTCATTACAGATGGGCATCCCAGTCCTCTCATCCGCCAAGTGGCGGTCATATAATACCCACATCAAAAGGTTGGTTAAGGATGAAATGAGACCATCAGTGGTTTGGACTGGGCACCTAGGAGGGGTTATTTTCTAAGAACGTCTCGGTGACTTAAAAATGTCCTGACAAAACCCAGCTTCCTTTGAACATTTTACACACCTCCCCATTTCCGTAAACAGCAACTTCCCAAACCTAACAGGAAAGACACAGCTAAAGCTTATGCTGGCCAGAGTTTCAGGCTTTATCTTCATTAGCCGGAGAGAGAATGCCAGAGCCCCTCAGGGCCTTCCAATCCAAGTCCCTGTTCAGCGCTTTGGGCTGTTAAGTAACAGAAAACCCAACTCAATCCAGCTGAAACCAGAAAGGGAATTTATTGGCTCATATAACAAAATAGTCCAAAGGTAGGACCAATTTTGCAAGCAAGGCTTGATCCTGTACTGAACCCCTGTCACCACGAACCTGCTTTCTTCCTGCCTCTTGACTCTGCCTCCAGTGGTGCCCCTTCCTGGTTCTAAGACGGCCACCATCAAGACCCAGGATTACCTACTTTCCCTTCCACACCCAGCAGGGGGATGAAAACAGTCTCGTCACCCAGAATTCCTAGCAAAAGTCTCGAGATTCAGTCTGGATGCATGGACTCAGACCACATGTCCACACCTGAACCAATCACTGTATCCAGAGAGGTGGAATGTGCTGATTGGCTCAGTCCAGGTCAAGTGTTCCGTTCTAGGAAGTGAGTCAGGTCCCCAGATCATGCGGATCTCCAAACGAATCAGGGCCTGATGGGAAAGGAAGTGGGATGGGGATGGATGGATACTGGGGATACAACCAACGAGGCCCATTACACCCTTCATTTTATGGATGGGAAATTGAGACCAGAAAGGGAAAATATCTTATCCAAGATCACACAGCAGAGCTGGAACCACAACACAGCTCTTCTGTCTGCAAACCCTATATTCTTTCCACTCCACTCCCTCCAGTCAAAAGAAAACAAAACATCATGCCCCAAGAATCCTTGCAGCCAGGAGGATCAACCTCAGCACTTCTTCCTCCTTTTCTTGGGGCCCCCCAAAAATCAAGTAGCTCCCGCTAATTTCTAGGGAAAAAAACAAAACGCATTCTGGTGTGCAAACTTTATCGCATATTCATGCACTCAAAATCTAATTTTAGCTGCAAGAGACTTCATTATGAGAGGCTCACATAATTAAGCAGCTTTCTTCCCAGGATTTGGAATTTGGAAGCCTGTCTATTCTTCTCTATCATTTACACATCACTGGGATTATCAGAATGTGTTTTAGTTTTTCAAAATTATATATTTTGGGTTTTCCAAATTGATCCACAACGGGAGATGAAATCCATGAAAATTACATGTTTTTAACACAGGTTTGTGTAACTCCATATCCTTGCTGTTAAAGTTGCAGTCTGTAGCCAGGCAGGGTTTCACCGTTCTTTTCTAGGGTTTCACCGTTCTTTTCTAGTTGGTTCCTGATGTATGTGCCACAATTCTCCATTAAATTCAGATCAGATTTTATTCCTTGGCTGGTTGGGGCAGTATGCTCTTTACTCAAAAGCTGGGAGCTACAAATGAAACCTAAGTTGGAGTGACACAAACGGACTTTCCTAGAGGAACGGACATCCTCTCCTGTGTTTCGGATGAGACCACCTGCAGACGCAGACCTGGGATGGCGGCTGCTGAGGAACCAGCAACAGGGTCATTGGCACCCCCTTACTCACCCAACATCTGGGAACATCTGCCAAGTGGCAGGTGCCTTGCTGTGGGGAGTGACTCCTGGATGGAGCCTAACCTCATCGTTCTTCTCATCTGCCCTCCTGGCTAAGGTGCAAGGGAAATTACAAGGCCATCTGAGCAGGCCACATTGCACCCGGAAGGAGATGAGGTCCACGGCACCAGGCAGCAGTGAACATACCGGCCCATCTATCGGGACGGGGGGTATTGCTCTCCCCAGACTCTTGGGGTGCAGGGAAAGTCTGGGAGGTCATGCCCATCTTTGCTCCTTCCAGCCTCCATGGTTTCTGCGTCTTCTTCCCTGAAGAGGGTCTGGATGGCCCAGGACAGTGAGGGCTGGAGCCAGAAAGGCAATCTCGGGAGGAGGCCAGGTACCCTGTTCTCCATCAGTCCAGCACCTGCTGTCTGTTTTGAGACTCTAGGGGTTTGCTCTAGGCTGCAGGAACCACTCCCCACCCCCCACCCCCCACTTCCAAGGCAGTGTGGGAATTTCTGGGCAGGTTTCAACTGCTGT
>JAQZBX010077539.1:0-14258 GCA_029593785.1 Cabassous unicinctus
ATGGATTGCCTGAAACAATTTGGAGAGTGTTGATATCTTAACAATACTAAGTCTTATATAAATCCATGTACTAACTCAGACTTTTATTCACACACACACACACCCAAGATAGCTCCCTTGTCTGCCTGCTCGTTGTCTGCTCATATTCTTTAGGAGGCACCGGAAACCGAATCCAGAACCTCCCATGTGGGAGGCGAGTGCCCAACCACTTGAGCCCCTTCTGCTCCCTGCTGGTTGTGGCGTCTGCTCGTCTTCTTTAGGAGGCACCGGGAACCAAACCCAGAACCTCCCATGTGGACGGCAGGTGCCTAGTTGCTTAAGCTACATCTGCTCCCACTAACTCAGTCTTTTAACATTCTTTATTTCAGGCCCTATACTGATTAAAAATTTGGGCTCAGAAAAGTAAGGTGACTTGCCCAAGGTTATACAGCTATGAAGTAACAACTGGAACTCAAATTCATTTTCTCTGGTTGTGCAGTATTCTTTCTACCCACTTTGCTCTGATACTTTCTTTGGCCACTATTTTTAGTCTAATATAGATCACATAGACAAATATAAAGGGAGACCTATGGGATTCTAAAGCATTGAAGAAAAGATTAAAATCAATTTCCTCATTTTATTCGCTAAATTTAAAAGGTTTGTATTTGTAAAGGGAAGAATTTTTATTTAATTGGGTGAAAGAAATATAGACTTTAAAGGTTACTGGATTTAAATAAGGGGGGTATAATTTGAACTTTGGAGTCCTCAGCTATTAGAAAATACTTGCTTTTGGAATTGCTCATCCAAACTTGACTCTCCCATTTATGCAGCTACTCTAATTGAAATTAAAACTAAGATGCATGTGATAACATGCCAATCAAAAAATTTAAATTTAAAAGGGGCCACTCTTAATGTCACAGATTACATAAATGTATTTGCAAAAGACTGCACCTACAGTTTTAGCTGGTAAAGATAGTAGTTCTGTTATATGATTTATAAGGAATAATCCTTTTACAATGCAACTTTGTGTATATATTCTTTTAAGAATATTTGCCTTTCTAACCCTAGCATGTATATTGAGATTGCAAATGATGAAGAAATTATGTCAAGTAAAAGAAATGTTATTCTGGCTTTATTTCTTTAGCGGAAGATCCATCTAAAAGCTATGTGAAATTAAGAGACTTTGTGCTTGTGAAGCTTTGTCAAGATTTGTCCTGTTTTTCCCGGGAAAAGTTAATGCAAGGATTCAATGACGATATGGCAGTAGAGGCACAACGCAAGTTCAAAATAAATAAGGTATTTTTATTCTGTAGGAGAAAAAAAGATTTAAAGTTGAAGCTTAAAAAAAATACATAGCTTAACTAAAACATTGTAAATGCATTGAGAATACTTGTGTGAGAGGCAGTAGTAGTTAAGAGTAAAAGCTCTGAAGCCAGGTTGCCTGAGTTCAAATCTTGTTCAAACACTCTGTGACATAGGCCAATTTGTCTCTCTCTGCCTCAATTTCCTCATCTAAAGGATGGGAAAATAATAGATTGGATAGATATGTTAAGTATAACAAGCAGGACAAAGGTGACTAAAGGATTTTATTTTTGCTTTAAAAAAAAAATGGATATATAAACTGGTAAAGTAGATTATTGTTCCTACCTGGAGACTTTATTGGTGGGGAGAAGGGTTGGAGTAAAACACATAACTTTCACTCTATATACCTCTCTGTTTTTCTTTTTTTAATTTTAGTGTGATAAATATCTTAAGATAGGTGCAGAAAAAGTCATGGGATTTCCAAGGAGGGAGGTTATTACTTTTAGATAAGCAGGTGAATCAGAAAGTATTTCATGGACTGGATAGCATTTGATATAAGCCTTGAAGGTAGGATTTGGATTATTAAGGTAGGTGGGGTGAATGGTGTTCAGTAATATGGACTAGCGTTTGATACTGTCAGCCACCCCTCCCTTGGCTTCCTGGTTTTTTCACTTACCACTGTGACCATGTTCTTGGGATTCTTTCATGGCTTCTACTTTTCTGTGTGGTCCTTAAATGTAACTCTTCCCCAAGTTTCTTCATTCAATCCTCATTTCCTCTCATTCTACTTATATTTGGTAGATCTCAATATTTTCCTCCTAAACTCTAAACCCAAATGTTTGCTGGTCACCTTCAACAAACAGCTCAATTTGAACTGAAACTTTCCATCTCTAGGTTAAAACACTTTTAGGAGGTACCAGGGATTGAACCTAGGACCTCATACATGGGAAGCAGGCACTCAACCACTGAGCTACACCCACTCCCCAGGTTAAAGTACTTTAATGGTTTCCTGGCTTTGAGATAAAGTTCTTTATATTTTAGAAGCAATTTATATCTCCATACTGTATCAAATTTATATTTATTAATGAGAATTTAACTAGCTCAGCTTTTTTAAAAAAGGGAAGACTTTTTTTTTTTTAATCATGCATTCTTTTTTAAAGGAATTCAAATCCTTAGCATTCAAACTCCAGGGCCCATCATATCATAATTTGAACCCTGCCTACCTCACTGGTCTCAACTTCCTACACTGTAGGAAGCTCTGGCTTTACTGAACCTCTTGTCACACAATTTTTTTCTTCTGTATCACTTTAACATATACTGTGTCCTTTGCCCAGTACCCTCTTCTCCAATTCTTCCCATCTTTGCCTAGCCAGATAGTATGTATTTTTTCAGGCTCAGCTCAAGTGTCCTTTCTAGGCAATTTGAATATCATCCTCCCAACTTAACCATATCCCCCAAATTAAATAAATGAAACAACACAAACAGAAAAACTGGGGGTTACTCCTTTAATTTCGGTGAAACTAAACTTTTCTGATTCTCCTGATATCTCTTTGACCATTTTTCCCTATCCTCTGCCTGCCCTTTAACTGTCACTATATTTCAGGGTTCTGACCTGTGCATACTTTCCCTGAGTGATCTTAACCAATTCTCTGGTTTTTGTTTTGTTTTGTTTTTAAGATTGAACCTGGAACCTCATACATGGGAAGCAGGTGCTCAACCACTGAGCTGCATCCACTCCCCAATTCTCTGGTTTTAATTTTACCTATATACTGATATTGCTTAAATCCTCACTCTAGCCTAGAATTTTCTTTTGGGCTTTTTAATTTATATATTCTTACTAAATCTCCCTTAGGCTGTGAAAACTCACCATCATCCCACACTGACCTCCACAGCCAATCTTCCTTATATATTTCTAGAATCCTTTCCCTTAGTATTCTTTCTTGTTCTGCTCCATAGCCTGCCTTCATCTTTTTTTTTTTTTTTTTTGGCCTGATTTAGGACCTCACCTTCTTAATTGGTTTCTCTTGCTCTTTTATTTGCTCCCATTTTTTATGTAACTGAAAGAATGCTTTACTTAAAATTCAGATTTGTATCTATCACTTTCCCATTTAAAGCCTGTGACTAGGTAAATGTCCACCTCTTTAACCCAGTATATAAGGCTCTCCACTATTTTGCACCATCCTCACTTTCTTCCTTATTTTGTGCTCAGCAATGCCAGGCTGCTTTTGTTCTATACAAACACACACACACACACACACACAATGCTCTCCCCTCTCTGTGAAATGACATAGTCCTAACAATAAAGCTTTTTTGTGCCTGGAATACTCTTCTAACATCTCTCCCATTCCAGGTCATGCTACCATAATACCTTATGCATATTTCTATCGCTAGATTGACCATACCTCAATAATTGTTTTTTATTTTTGTTTTTATGTTTTGTTTTTTTCTGGATTTAATGTTTCTTATTGGTATCTTGGTTATTTCCCATGGTGCCACTCCCAGGTGCCATTTTTAGAGCAATCTTAATATTACAAAATCTTTTAGTATCCATCTCTTGGATCTTGTGGATGTTACTCAGAACTGTCAGAACTCCTGGCATGCACAGTGATGGCAAGCAGTTTCAACTGCAATAATTTTCCATGTTACTATAGAAACACCTGTATTCAAGGGCTTTGAATATAAAATATAGTCATCTGAATAATAACCAGATAAAATATCTGGATATAACTTCTCTCAACTTGGTAAAGAAATGGCGATTTGATTTTTTTTTTCTTTTTCTTTCTTTTTTTTTTGGTAGTCTGTCCCCTCCAGGGTTATGAGTCCAAGACTTCTCTCATACTCTGGGTGTGGCTCTGAACACCTAAATAATTTGTATTACCACTAGACTGCTAACTCCTTGAGGGAAGAAACTATTTTTTATTGCTTTTCCTCTGGTAACTAGCGCAATTCCTGGTACGCAAATAGCAAATATTCAGTGTATCCTGTGTTCTTATGGAAAAATGTCACTATTTTTAAATTTGAAAATGTTCACATTTTTCTTCTGTTTCATTTATTAGCAACATGCTAGACGGGTTTATGAAATTCTTCGACTATTAGTAACTGACATGAGTGATGCTGAACAATACAGAAGCTATAGGTTGGATATTAAAAGAAGACTAATAAGTCCATATAAGGTAGGACTTTCAAGAATCTTAAACATTGTATTTTTACCAATGAATGTGAAAATAATACTCTCCCAGTTGGTCAGTAAGAATTGTCATAATTTTCCATCTTAAGCCATAAATCTGTTTTTCATTCATTTAAATACTAATCCTGAGGAAAATCTACCTGTAGTTATTCTTCCATTTATATGACTCTTGAAAATCTGAATGTCCTGCTTTGATTTGAGGAATTAGGTTATCAACTTAAAGGAACATACTTTCCCTCTAAGAAACTATTTAGTTAGAAATTGTTAGTGCTTATATCTTACTTTAAAAGTTCTTTATCATTTGTATCAGTGCCAAGTAGGGAGAAAATGGCCTGTATTAATTAGAATGGTAAAAAAGAAGCACAAAAGGAGACAACATATCTAGCAAGAAGTAATTTTCAGGTTTCAAGAAAAGGTATAAATCTGAACAATTTGGCTAAAAAAAGAAAAGTTGATACAGCTGGTTGGTTTTAGCATTAAAGTTTTTGTATTGCTTAAAAGGCATCATTTTCATTCATAATTGATATACAGAAATTTTAGAATCCATGTTATATCACTGGATTTGGAATCAGAAATCCAGTTTTGTGGTCTAGTTCTACCTTTTACAAATGGTGTGTCCATCAACCACTGATTAACATCTGGATTTTGGACTTCTCTTCTATAAAATGGAAATGATATTTCTTACCTCACAGGGTAGATGTGAGAATCAAATAAGCCCTTTGCTAACTACAATATATTGTATAGCCATACTTCCTCAGTACAGCAACTACAGTAATAATATTGAACACTTGCTATTTGCTAGGCAGTGTTAGTAAGCACTTTACATATATTTTTTTTAATCTACACTGTAGTTTTATGAAATAGGTATTATTATGAGGAAACACTGCTTCAAGCTTCTAGGTATTGTGGGCGTCAAAGCTCATGCTTTTTCCTCCCCACTTTGTCCCCATAGTGAGGAAATGAACAGAAAGAAAGTGCATTATGTTGTGTAAGTTTTTGAAGATATCTTTTGAAAAGTGTTTGGAATTTATATGCCTTAACATCATTACCCTTTTAAAATTCTTAAAAAGAACCTTATCTCTAGACTTCACAAAAGGAAAAATGGAATCCTATCACTCACTGCAATGAGTTCCTCATGAATTAACCCTTTAGTTTCTGAACTGTTTGCTTATTAAGTGCTCTTTTTTAGGGAGTCTTCCACGTGATTGAAGAGTGAAGAATACACTTTTCTTAGGAACAATGGGTTTGAATTTTCATTCATTGAATTTGGGTATTAACTAATACCCAAAGTGTAGTCTGAAGATCAACATTAGCATCAACTGAAAGCTTGTTAGAAATGCAGAATCCCAGGCCCCACCCTAGACTTCAGAACCAGAATCTGCATTTTAACAAGGTCCCCAGGTGATCTATATGTACATTCAAGTTTGGGAAGCACTGCTTTTGAAGGATTACTTTTATAAATGAAGTATTTTTTTTTCTTTCTGACAGCAACTTTATTTACTTGGCTCCTCTAATTTAGAACCAGGATTGACCTAATTTTGTTTTAATATCTAATACCTTATGTCAATCAATAGAGGTTTGTCTCTATTACTTTGTTACCTCATTTTAGAAGTGTTTGTGTAACTATAATTTGAACTTAAGTTTGGGCTTTTTAAAGTGGTAATCATGACATATTTTCCTCATATTCCAAAACTATTAGAATCCCTTTTAAAGAATATTTATTAATTTTTAAATGGGTTTCAGGTATTGTTTTTAGGTGAGTGGATGTGTGTTGTTGTTTTAACTGTCTTTTGAGAGGCAGGTTGGCATGGGAGCTAAGAGTACAGGCCCCCAACCGAATTGTTAGGGTTTGAAGCTTGGCATCTCGGTTTACTAGCTCTGTGTCCTTGGGCAAGTTATTTAACTCCTCTATCCTTTTTCGTCATCTATAAGTTGAAGAAAAACTATAGTACCTATCTTATAGGGTGGTTGTTAGGATCATATCTGTTTTAATAGATCTGATTTTCAATCTCCATTTAAAGTCAGCTATTTTATTAAATGCTTTAATAAAAGAGAATTGATATGACAATCTAGAACAGTTAATCCAAAAAATATGACAATTTTTTCATTCATCTCTGGAAACTTTTCCAACAATTTATGTTCTAATTAGTATGTAATCCACAAATACATTGTTGGGAAGGGGAACCTAGAATTGAGCTTAGTGGCAGGAAAAAGCCAGCTTGGAATTTAAAAATTACAGTATGGGAGAATGGATGTGGCTCAAGTGATTGAGTGCCTACAGAGGTCCCAGGTTCGGTTCCCGGTGCCTCTTAGAAAAAACAAATACAAACAAGCAAAACATGAGAAAACCAACTCAGGGGAGCCGATGTGACTCAGTGGTTGAGCGCTGGCTTCCCACATATGAGGTCCCAGGTTCAATCCCCAGCCCCTGGTACCTCAAAAAAACAACTACAATATATAGTTCATAAAGTAACTGAATAGTGAAATGAGGAATAATAGTACTTAATATTGTCTTTTTTTTTTTTTTCCCAGTTAATGTACTTTAATAAAGAAATATTTGAGTACCTATACTGGCCAGAGGTCTTTATTATGCTTTGGAGGGGGCTGCTAGTCACATATCTATATTTACCATCACATATCTATATTTACCATCAATTGATGCAAATACTAGGTCTTCTGGTTAACTCTTTTTAGAGTGTTTGCAGTCATGGTTAACCTTAAGTTTAGTTTTCCTTAAAAAACCAAACAAACAAAAAAAACTGTGTGGGACAATTTTGGGCATAATCCTATAATCCTACTATTATTATTTTTAACATTGGAGACAAAGTTGTAACAATACAAAGAAATATTTCCACTTTCTTAGTCTAACAATTATGTTTATTGCTTAGAAAAAGCAGAGAGATCTTGCCAAGATGAGAAAATGTCTCAGACCAGAAGAACTGACAAACCAGATGAACCAAATAGAAATAAGCATGCAGCATGAGCAGCTGGAAGAAAGCTTTCAGGAACTTGTGGAAGACTACCGACGTGTGATTGAACGACTTGCTCAAGAGTAAAGATTCTCCTGTTTTGTACAGGAAGTTTGCAAATTTCTGTACATTGTGCACTGTGAAAAATGCCATGATGACTTTAATTTTAAAATCTTGTAACATTTACTTACATTAAATGTTACCTATTTTATCTTTAGTTGAGTATTTTCTTTTGGAGAGATTGTATATTTTAAAATACTGTTTAGAGTCTATGAGCATATATTGCATTAAAAAAAAAGATATAACTTCTGAAATACCACTGCAATTGCTTCCCTTCTTAAACAGTAAAATAAATGCTTAGTTGCGATGTTCATGTGTGATATGATTCTTAAATATTGATAACCTTTTTCAGTCTTATTAAAAATCTTAGGTTTTAAGCTTTTATTATCATTCCTTCCATGTACTGCTTTTAAGATTTACATTCTGGCACCTTTGAAACATTTCTTCAAGGTCTTCCTAGTAATTTTTGTTTTTCCTATAGGCTTTTCCTAAATAAGAAATATTGTTAGTATAGGTTTGTTTTGTTTTGTTTTACAGAAACTCCTATTAACTGCTTGGTGGGGTTTGGATGGGTAAAAGAGAAGGGAAACTAGATATAGGCTAAAACCTAAATGTTTGGAATCAAATACTAACTGAAGATAAATTTCAAAGTTAGCATAAACATGTAAATAATGATGTAAGATAAGAAATGGAAATCAGTTTATAAAAATCCAATTTATACACCATTGTTGAAATATATTTAGTGTAAAATGAGATGCATATCAACTACAATTTGTTTCAAGGTTACCAAGGTGTTGAAAGCCTCACAAAGTAGCTGTGACTGGCCACATACCAACAGCATATAAACCATCCTCTTAAAGTGAGGGTAAGGTGCTGCAAACATTTCAGACTATCTCAGAAGCTTGTACTATATAGAGATAAATCTTGTTAATTTCCAAGAGATCATATGTATACACACATACATAATTTGTTACAGATTGAATGACTTCATTCAAAATCCCTTCTGAAACTATATGAAAGCAATTTGTTTTCCATCTAAATTAGCTAATAATAATTCTTAAAATTTTTATTGAGAATTCACAATTGATACCTAAAGATGAGCTCTAAGGGAAAAAAAAACAACACAATCTTAACCAATTATCTTTCAAAAACTATATGCAGATTTAGAAGAGTAAAAGGCTGATTTTCAGACTTGCCCCTTGTATGGAGTAAATACAAGGATGGATAGATAGAACTGTGTATGAAACCCAGCATAGCCGCCTCTAGGGCCTAGTGGTCACTTGTCACCTCCTAGCCTTATTTAGCCTTTACCCCATCTATCACCCACATATGTACCTACTGTATTTACTTGTCTTTTCCTTCTTTTTCACTGCCCTGCCCCTCTGCCATCCTTAATTTATTCTCTCCCTGTCCTCCTCTCCCAATTGCATTTTCTTTACATGTAATATGTTTCCTCTCTGAGCATCAGTGTTTTCATCTGTAAAATGAGGAGGTTATATTAGAATGATCTGTAGGCTCCCTCTCTGTTCTAAGGTCTGGACTTAGGCTTCCTATTTCTGTTCTCCTCTCCCTTAGACTTTTTTTTTTTTTTTTAAAGATTTATTTATTTATTTATCCCCCCCTTGCTGCTTGTGTTTTACTGTGTCCATTCGCTGTGCGCTTCCTTCGTGTCTGCTTATCTCCCCCCTGCTGTGAGGTCCTGCTGCATCAGCCCACTGCGCCGCGCGGGCTGGCCTGCTCTCACAAGGAGGCCCCGGGAAGCGAACCCGGGGCCTCCCATATGGTAAATGGGAGCTCTATCCATTGAGCCACACCTGCTTCCCATCCCTTAGACTTTTATACTCAGGAATTGTAGGCACCCCCACTTGCCTTGTCTGTTCTGAAGCTTTATCTGATCCTTTTCAGTCGTTACCTACTAGAGTAGAGCTGGCAGCAAAGCACCCAAAGTCATACCAGAAAACAGAATCAGACCTTAGAAGTTACCTGATTTAATTCCTTAAATTCTCTTTATAAGTGATTTCTTTAAATTGAAAAACCAGTTTAATATTATTAAATACTGATTCATAATTCTTTCTTCTAAAGGAAATTGTTTTTACATTTGTTTATTATCCTTGAGTATATACATTGAACATAGTTGTATTTTCTTTTTTCTTTTTTAAAGATTTATTTACTTTTTATTTATTGTCCCCCCAACACACACACTTGCAATCTGTGTCCATCTGCTGGGTGATCCTCTGTGTCTGTTTCCTGCCCTCTCTTCTATCCTCCTCCTCCAGTCTTCACTGGGATTCGATCATAGGGACCTCCGATATGAGGGAGAGGCACTCTGCTACCTGTGCTACCTCAGTTCCTGGTTTCCGGCACGTCTAGTCTTGCCTCTCTCCTGTGTCTCTCCCTTGCTACGTCACCTTGCTGCATGGTTCGGCAGGGCCTGTCTCACTGCGTGGGCTGGTGGCTCGCCTGCAAGTCTATTTTTTTATTTTGCCAGGAGGTCCTGGGGCGTGAACCTGGGTCCCTCCATATGGCAGACGGACGCCCAACCACTTGAGCCACATCCGCCTATTTTCTTTTAACAGACATTTCTACTGTTTAAAATTATTCTTCTCATAGAGGTTCAATATTAATATTTCATGTTGCTGTGCCCATATTAAATAATTTACTTAGGGTTTCTTTATTATAGACAACATTCAAATGGATTATGTCTTTGTGTGTGTATATATATATGTTTTGTATGTTAAGTCATTTCCTTAAGATATATTCCTGGGAAATGCAATTACTGAGTCAAAGGGTAAAAATATGGCTCAGTACATAAATGTACCATATTGCTTTTCTAGGATGGTTGGTAAAATACTAGGTATGAAAGTGTACACTGAATTTAACAGAATTTAAGTGACATGGGATGTTGATTTTGTTGCTACTGCTATTTCCATAGATATAAAATCTCAAATTTACATTCCTTTTGCTGTTTAGGAAGCCTGAATGTTTTTCCATGTTTTTGTGAAATTTTTTGCCTGATGTGAATTACGTTTGATTTTTTTTAACGTTTATGTTTTCTTGTTTGTTTTTTTGAGGTTCTAGGGCCAGGGATTGAACCCGGACCTCATATGAGGGAAGCCAGCATTCAACCACTGAGCCACATCAGCACCCCTTATTTAACGTTTATATTGGAAACTACACTCTCGGTTTATAGATGGATAACAGATCCAGAGATTTTAACTTGCTTACAGTTACACTATGAGTTAGTGGCAAAACCAGGATTATACACTAGGCTCCTGACTTCCACTCCTCCATCTCCTCTTACATCATGTAAGCCAACCAAGTCTTAACCATGCCAGCCAATTAGGCTCTTCCTAAAAGGGGCTTTTTTCTTACCACCTGGAAAATACCTCATTTTCATGACCTTTGCCCTAGCCAGCAGACAAATAACCCAACTGCCTTTTTGTTTTTTGTAACCTTAGAGAAGCATGTATTACATGAAAGGATGTTTGACAGCAATGGCTGAAATATACTGGTCCCTCTTGAAGTGTGGATTGAAATTACTCATTTTCTCAACATTTAACCTACAACTTTTCTGTTTTCCCATATTCCTTTACATTTCTATTTGTAATACATACTTCATTCATCTTGTATTATGAGGCACAGTTGAATTATATAGTACATTTAATTTACTCATAGACTTGAGAGTTTATGAGTATTTTTAATATGTAGTATGCACATTGTACAAGAATGCAAAAGGGCATACAGTGAAAATTCCCTGCCCCAATCCAGAAACAATCACTGTTGCCGACATCTTGTGTATCTTTCAGAAATATTAAAGGTGTACATGAGCATATATGTATATATATCTCTTTAGATATCATAGTATTTGGTACCCTACCATTCCTATTGTTCTCTAGCTTGCTTTTTCAGGTAAATATCTTGGAGATCATTAGAGCTACCTCATTTTAATGGCTGCATGGTATTCCATTGTATGGCTATACCATAAGTTATTCAACCAGTCTCCCATTATTTAGGTTGTTTCCAATATTTTCCAATATAAACAATGCTGCAACACATTCTTGTACATGTGCAAGAATACCCACAGATTAAAGTCCTAGAAACCACTGCTAACCTTGTTTTTAATGTGACTACATTACTCCTAGAACAATTAAAATTATTAACATGAACTAAGGTTACATAAGCTTGATAATATTGTGCCAATACGGAGTAAACTGTAGGCAAACAACGCACGTGACTTTCTTTTTGTTTATTCCTTCCGTCTCACTTAGCATTTCTCAAACCTTAGCATTGTATGAATTGCTCTTTAGAGAAATACTCAACCCCAGCACAACTGACATTTTGGACTGGATAATTCTTTGTTGTGTAGAGCAATCCTGTGCATTGTAGGATATTTAACAGCCTCTCTGGTTTCTACCACTAGATGAGTAGTAACCCTCCCCTCCCCCTGTGTGACAATCAAATGTCTCCAGACATTGCCATATGTCCCCAGAGGCAAAATCATAAGTAGTTGAGAACCACTGATTTATGGGATTAAATATCCATTCATTTTAAGTACTATTTTATTTTTCTTTTAATTATGTAATATATATATAGTACAAAATTCAAATTGAATAAGAGTATTTGATGAGAAGTACACTGTCCTCTCCTTCCACTCAGTCACCTAGTTCACTTCTCCAGAGGCAATTATTTTTACCAATTTCTTTTATCCCTCCGAATTAATTATCAATCTACTAACATCCATGATTTTTGTTTTAAACACAAGTCACAAATGATGATATATGCAGTACTCTGCATCTCACCCTTTTACTTAATTTTTTTTTTTTTTTTTTTAGGTACCAGTGGCCAGGGATTGAACCTAGGACCTCCCATGTGGGAGGCGGGTACTCAACCACTGAGCCACATCCATTCCCTCAATTAAATTTAACTCTATCATTATATGTTGGGACACCTCGATTCTAAACAGCTATATGATATTCCAGTTTGATTTCAATGTATTTAACCCAATCTTATATTAATGGACATTTAGGTTGTTTCCTATCTTCTATTACAAGCAATGCTGCACTGAATATCTTGTATATAAATCATTTTGTACATGTGGGGTGTGTATGCAGGATAGTGATGGAATTGCTGAGTGAAAGGACATGGAC
Organism: Cabassous unicinctus; assembly: GCA_029593785.1. Taxonomy (NCBI): domain Eukaryota; kingdom Metazoa; phylum Chordata; class Mammalia; order Cingulata; family Chlamyphoridae; genus Cabassous; species Cabassous unicinctus. Next base: position 12,645 of record JAQZBX010077539.1, read on the forward strand.
ATTTTATGTTTTGGTAGATTATGCCATTATAGACACCTTTGAGACAACGTAAAAATTTGAATATGGACTCTATATTAGATGACATTATGGAATTTTGTTAATTTTCAAAATTGTGATAATGGTATTGTGATTGTGTAGGAAAATGTCTTTATTCCTAGGAGTCACATGCTGAAATATTTAGGAGCAGAGTCACAACATCTGCAGCTTATATTAAAAAAGAGACAAATAAAGCAAATATGGGAAAATTTTAATAATTGTTGAATCTAGGTGAAGGTATATGTGGGTATTCATCTTTCTGTGTGTTTTTTAATTTTCAAGATAGAAATTGGGAAAAGAAAAGATATTGCATATATAAGACAAAAATAATACTATGAAAAAGAACCAGTGGCTAAGAAAGAGCTCTTAAAATTTAAAATGATTGCTCTAATTAAAGCAGTAGAAAGACTAGGATGTGAAGTTAAGGAAATTTCTTAGAACATCAAAAAGAGAGGCAGAAAATAAGAGATAAGATAAAAGGACCAGTGTGGGAAACCCAATAGCCAACTAATTTTAGTTTGAGAGAGAAAACAGGACAATATGAAAGAAAGGGAAAATACTTCCTCAGAGTTGAAGAAATGAGTCTTCAGATTCCAAGAGCTCACTGAGGATTGAACAAGATAAAATCACCATCATCATTACTAACATTTATTGAGCACTTAATATCTGCTAAGCATTTATATATTACCTCAATTCTCACAAGAACCCTATGAGGCAGGTGCTGTTATCCTCTAGTGAGGCCTAGGGACGGGTTCTTGTCCAAGGTCACACAGTTAGTGGCAGACATGATTTTAATCCAGGTAGAATGACTCAGGGTTCTTAACCACTATGCCATATACCTAAAACTATAGATGACTAAGTTAAATTACTGTATTTCAGAACATTAAGGATAAAATAAAGATCCTAAATGCTTTCAGAGAGGGAAAACACAGGTAACTAGGGGGCTGAAAAAAATCAAATAGCATTAGATCTATCAGCCATACTGCATGCTAAAAGACAATGAAACAATATCTTCAAAGTACTGATGAAAAATTGTTTTGAATCTAGAATCCTATATACCCAAACTATCAATCTAATATGAGGGCAAAGTAAAGGTGGTCTTAGAAAGCTAAGAAACCAGAAAACATAGCTCCCACACTTTTTGATGAAGTTACTTGTAGATCTATTTTAGCAACATGATGGTGAAACCCAAAAGCATTAAAGATTTGTAGTACAAGAAATAGTAAAACTAATCTGATTCCAATAAAATCTCAGGATGGCAACTGAATAACATGTCTAAGAAAATAATTGGTCCAAATTAGAATAGGAAATTGTGAACTGTAAGAAAAAAGTCTAGGGAAGTGGATGTGGCTCAATCGATAGGGCTCCCGTTTACCATATGGGAGGCCCCGGGTTCGATTCCCGGGGCCTCCTGGTGAAAGCCAGCCGGCCTGCGCGGCGCAGTGAGCTGACGCAGCAGGACGACCCAACAAAGGAAGACAAGCAGACACAGAAAAACGTACAGCAAATGGACACAGCGAGCACGGGCAGCAAGAGGGGATAAATAAATAAATAAAATCTTTAAAAAAAAAAAAAAAG
>JAQZBX010077540.1:0-14261 GCA_029593785.1 Cabassous unicinctus
ATAATTAACAAAAAAAAAAAAAGACTCTAATATCTAAATATCTAAATAATATGAACATTTTTTGGGAATTGAATTATGTACACTAATAAACATATTCTTCTCCTCAATCCATTCCTGTAGGTATGAATCCATTTTAAATATGACCTTTTGAGGATGTTATTTTTATTTAAGGTTTGAACAAATGAATCAGTTTTGGTGTAATCCAGTATATGAAAGTAAAAAAGAAAAACAAAAAACCACACATACGGAATGGTAGAAAATATTTGGAAATCATATATCACATAAGGATTTATTGTCCACAATATATGAAGAAATCCTACAACACAACAGCAGAAAAATAGCAATCCAATTAAAAAATGGACAAACTTGAATAGACTTTTCTTCACAGAAGATAATTGGCCATTAAATACATGAAAATATGGACAGCATCATTAGCCATTATCTAAATACAGACCAAAAGTACAATACGATACAATTTCTTACCCATTAGAATTCCTATTAGAAAATAAAAAGTGTTGGAGATCATAAGGAGAAATGGGGACACTTGTACATTGTTGGTGGGGATGCAAAATGATGCTGGTGCAGCTCCTGTGGGAAAACTTTGAAGATTCCTAAGAAAGTTTTGTGCAGAATTATCATATGACCCAGCAATCCCACTTCTTGGTATATACCGTAAGTAATTGAAATCAAGGACTCAAACAGATATTTGTAAACAAATATTCATTGTGGCACTATTCCTAATTACCAAAAGATGGAAGAACCCCAAATATCCATCATCAGATCAATAGGAAAGCAAAAAGATGTGTATTAATACAATGAAATATTACTGAAAAATGAAAAGTTATTAAGTTCTAATGCATGGTACAGCAGGAATAAAATTGAAGAAATCATGTTGAGTGAAACAATCAAGACCCAAAAGTACAAATACTGTATGATCTCACTGATAAGAAGTGATTAGAATATACCCATAAATATATCAGATACTAAAATCCAGGTTTCCAGGTCCCAAGGTGGGGTAAGGAATGGGAAGTTAAAGCTTAATTGGTAGAGGCTTGCTATTTAGGGTGATGGAAAACTTTGATAAGGTATGTGGTGATGGTAGCACAACATTGTGGAAATCATTATTGCCACAGAATTAGATATTTGCAACTGTTTAAAAGTCAAAATTTTAGGTTGCTTGTCAATGTTACAAAATAATAATAAAAAAAACATAGAAGTCTACAACACAGCAGTGTAACTTAATATAAATTATAGACATCACTTAACACTTTATAATAATATTGTTTCAATACTTGTAACAGCATCAAAAGAAAGAAAGATGGAGGATAATCTAGGGACTCTATAACACAGACATTTGGTGGTGGATAAGAGTTGTGATTAACAGTACAAACACAAAATTGTTCCTCTATTACAGGGTTTTAAGAATATGGTGATACATGGGAAAATACAATGCCAAACGACTACATCACCAAACAATTTTATTATCATCATTTGCCAGGAAGTCCCCCACCCCAGTCCCACAATCCTTAATGTTAATCAAATGTATCCATATTACTACCCATCTTCAATTCCTTAATAGAGATGCAGATTCTGAGGCTTCCTCCTTGGGTTCAGATTCTTGAATAACTCTCTTTATCCTTCTTGGATGTTTCCAGTACCGCTGACAGAAGAGCTACATATACATCATTGTTAATGGCCATGCCAAAAGTCCTAAGCAGTTCTACAGTAAAATCATTCTAACTGAACTTACTGTCTCCATTATCCATGGAATCACATCATGGCTACCAAATTACATGCAAGCCGCTGGCTCTTTCTAGATTTCTGCCAATTATTCCAAGTAATGCCCTTATGGTACGAAAACATATTTTCTCCACCTTCAAGTTGAAGTCAGCAAAGGATGATCCACAGAAAAACTGCCTGAATCCCCATAATTGTGACTTTAATGGTTCAGCTCATTACAAATTTGGCAATGTTTGCCAAGACACATCCATGATCCCAAGATGGCTATGTCAAGATCGATTCCCATGTCCTTCACACTGTGCCACAGTCAACAGTTTTCTCACACCTCCCTTCCTCCCCAACTCCAATAATTGAGGTCTGTGTGATCATTTCAGGGACTTATCAAGAAACAGCATTCTCCTAAGGGTCTTCCACAAAAAGTGAAAAATAAAATAAATAAAATAAAATATAATAAATTAAAATAATTAATAAAATAAAATAGGCATCACAATGATGCAAATTATTAATAATTGGGAAAAGTGTGTGGGTATATTTGGTATGTTTGTGCTTTCTTAATGACTTTCATGTATTTCTCCATCTTTTCTAATAAAAAAGAAAAAAATTTATTATACCACTTCTTATAAAATGTAAGAACCCTAAATATTTCTAATTTCATTTGCTCTTAGTATCTCAGCCATTGTTTCCATATATGTTACTTCTCTACATATTATATTCCTGAAAATACAATGCATCAATTTTGTTTTACACAATTGTCTTTTAAAAAATTTCAAATTTCTATAATGTCTTGGGCTCTTCATTTTTTTTTAAATTCAATTTTTCCTTTCATATCATTTTCTTCAGTCTGGAAAATTTCTGTTACCTATCCTTGTGCCACAGGACTTTTGGCAACAAATTTTCTCAACTTTCATGTATTTTAAATGTCTCCATCTCACATTTGAGTTTCATGAACATTTTCACTACATATAGAATTATAATTATTATTATTGTCATTATTATTTGCCTTCTCACACTTTATGGATTTTTTTCCTTCAAGTGTCCTTGTCTCTTTTGGGAAGCCAGCCATAATTAACATGTTCCCCACTTTGACTCCCCCAAATATTCCACCATCCTTCCCTCTTCTTATCAATTTTGTGTTCTCTCTGCTCACTCTGGCTGCTTTGAAGTGTTTCTTTGTATCTTTCATTTTCTGTAGCTTAATTTTTATGTTCTACTGTGTGTGGGGTAAGGTGGGGGTGGGAATGCATATTGGATTTATCCTGTTTTGCATGTTCAGAATTTCTGCAATACATAAATTCATGTATTTTTCCAAATTTTATATAAACCTATTTTATAAACCATCTATTATAATTAATGAAAATTTTAAATGAAGATAACACTTTAAATTGCTTTTAAAAGTTTCATTTAATTGGGAAAAAATATGATAAGTACTTTTTGGGACACCATAAAACCTTTTTATTTTAATTTTTAATTTTTTTATTCAAAAGCACCATATTAGGAGGGGTAGACAAAAATATTAGCTGTAAGGAGACTGCAACAAAAGATCTTTGTTTATGAGATTAAAAAAGAAATGAAAAAATTAAAATACAATATTTGATGAATATGATTAAATCAATCTATATTCTTTATTTGTGATTAAAACTCATGAGAAAAAGAAGAGTTCTGAAACAATCCTTGACATCAGTTCAATGATGTACTTGAATCCACAATGATGAAAAGCAAAAGAAATAGAATTTGTAATCTCTAAGTATGTGTTCATGGTTCAGTTCCATGATTAAAACCTGTGTGTGATGTTAGCCTTTTGGTCCAAAGTTTTCTCCTCTTTAAAATAGCAATACATTTGAATGCCCAGGCAGATGCAATGATGGAGTCCAGGTAGACTCATTAACTATATAAAGCAATAACTATACAAAGAATTTCCTTTAAATTTTCATTATGAAAGAGGGAGACACAAAATTGAAATTTCATCATCAAATGTATTCATTTATTTTTTAAATTAGCAAATATTTGCTGTAAAAATTGATATTATAAACAAATCATTAAAATGTATGTGACCAGAATCATGAGTCAGGTACTTTGCTATTAGCAATATGCATGCCAAAACTCTATATGGTTTAAATCCAGTGATTCATACTATGAGTAACATAGCTATAAAGGTGGGTTTAGTGCTCATTTTCTACCTTTTCTTGTTCCAAAATAGAATAATTTTTTAAAGTGCTATCTAAGTTCCATAAATACATATATACCTATTTTCTGAATGCTGAAGGAAAAGTTATACTAGGTATGACCAAACGAATACTAGAATATATTGAAAAGACTCAGTATTTACAGGTAATTTGCTTCTTAAAGAATTTAATTAATTATGGTTAAACTTTAGAAATTAATTTAAAGTAGCATTCATAACTATCATTTTAATAGAAAGCAGAAAATTTGTGTGAATATTCTCACCATCCTGATTTTGTGATAATCAGGTTAGGCTAAACATTTGCTATATTAGAAACCATGCATGTGTCCCCAGACCTAGTTTTTCTCCCTAGTTCTGGTTTTTAGAATGCTGGTGATAAACTAAGCCTGATTTATTATATGAACATCCTGTATGGGAAAAGACTGTAACTTTGAGTGTCTTTGGTCAACCTTAAGAGATATAGCAGAGGGACAGATGTGGCTCGGGTGGTTGGGCATCCATCTCCCATATGGAGGGATCTGGGTTCAATCCCCAGGACCTCCCAGTAAAAATAAAAAATAAAATATTGAAGGCATGTGGGCAAACAGGCCCCATGTGCGGGTGCACCATCAGGCCCCATGAGCGGGTGAGCCATCAGGCCCTGTCCGTGGTTGCACCATCAGGCCCTGTGGACGGGTGCACCACCAGACCCCACGAGCAGGTGAGCCACCAGGCCCCATGAGCTGCGCACCAAAATGATGACATAAAAGGAGAGTGACACAAGGGAGAGCAAAGACAAGTTGCATGGGAAAACCAGGAACTGAGATGGTACAGGCGGTAGGACACCTCTCTGCCACATCGGATATTCTGAGGATCAAATCCCAGTGAAGAAAGGAGGAGAAGGATGAGAAGAGAGGACAGGAAATGGACACAGAAAGTTGCACAGTGAATGGACACAGAAACAGCAAAAATGGGGGGGGTGCTAAAAATGGGTAAAAGTAAATAAATAAATAAATAAATCATTAAAAAATGTATGAGGAGGAAGATACAGACTATACTTTGTAGTAATACTTTGATGATGCCCTTTTATGATGTGTTAGCAAATGTTTCACAACAATGCAGGGTGTTTGTGGGGGTGGGGGGGGGTGATGTGCGATGTGTGGGAGACCTCTATGATATTATGCATATTTGTTTTTTAAGTTCATGATGTTTACTGAACACTTATAGTTTATGTATGTTCCTGTGTGAATGATATACTTCAATAAATTGTTTAAAAAAAATAAAATAAATTAAAAAAAGAAAGCAGAAAATTCCAGATATCTAGGACTTAACATTGAAGCTCAAGAAAGCTTTCAAAAGAGGATGAAAATAATTAAAGTTATCATACATTGAGCACTGGCTACAGGAATGGAATACTGTGCACCTTGTTTTATTTATAGCAGCTCTCACACCTACTACATGCCAGAGCTAAACCTTAATCCCATGTCCCCCTTATGTGGTGTGCATGTGTTTTTCACAATCATATAGTGCTTCCTAATGTACCATGACCTTATTCTGCCTCCATCACTTGCCATCATAATGAAAGAAAACAAAAGATGATTCTTGAGGCATGTGGATATTTTTTTAAGTCATTAAGAGAAGAGAAAAAGACTACAAACCAAAAAGACTATCATTAAAATAGAATAAAATATATAGTATGCTGAATTGTCTTCTAGATTATACAGACAGCAAAATAAGCTTAAAAGAATAGTTGATTATGCTCCTAATTATATCAAAAGGAAAACCACTAGATAGTTGAAGTTTTCTTGTACTATATTGATAAATTTTCAGAACCATTTATGTTGAAGATCCTACTTGCTTTGCTCTTACTTTGACCCAGACTATCTTACTTCGAACACACTTATCTCCAAGTGTCAAAGTAGTTCTACAATAAGAAAATATTTTAGAAAATCATAAAAAATCAAGTGACTCATTGAGCATGAAACTGGAAAAGTTATCGTGACACAAACCTAACCTATCTTTTTAACTCCTAAAAATAAGTATAATCCAATCACTTTAAATATGGGGGAATAAAAGATTTACAATTAAATTCCACATAATGGTATTTAAAGGCAAAAGGAAAAATGGACCCAAATAATATTCTAAAATATAATAGTAACAGAGTATAAAAAAGCAATTTGTAAAAAGCAAATTAAAAAATTTAATATCTTATAAAATGGATTTTTAAGAGGTCTAAAGATTCAAGAAAATCACATATATCTGAAATTAGATGAATATACAATCAGAAAGATATAAAAAGAAGAGTAACACAACATAGAGGTAAACTAGAAAACAAACAAATATAAATCTCGAATAATTTTTTAAATTATGTGAGTGATTATTCACCATATTCACCATAGAAAGCACAGTTAAGGAAAGAAAGAATAAGAAGGACATATAAGAAGAAAAATAAATTTGAAATGAGAAGAGATTTAAAACTTTGAGAGAAGCTGACAAGAACTAAAATGCTAGCTGTAATTTTCAAAAATGTTAAAATTTTTCTCATGAAAATTAAAAAAAATTAATATATATGGCAAAATCTATTTACTATTTCATTAATAGGGTAATCTCGAAGATGATAAGACTGATTCAAAGAGCATTTAAGTAACAGGGTTTGTAGGATTTATTTTAAAAGGTACAATGAAATAAGGCTTTTTTTTTTTTCCTTTAAAAATTTGTTGAAGACCAAATGCACATAGAAAATTACATGTACCATAAGAGTAAATAAATTTTCATGTCCTGAAAACCCAAATGCAAGAATGTATTCTATACCACAGCCATCATGGAGAGTCTGACCACATGCTTGGACAGGGATTAATTTAGGCCCCATTGTTTGCAGAGAGCAGGATCAAAGTCCAGGTATTGGAAAGAGTGTGTTTACCTATACAGCAGGCCCTTAACACAGACCATCAGTCTACAGATGACTCTCAGACCTTGAAATCTAATGGAAAGAGAGGCTGTGCTGGTCTGTGAGGGGAAGTAGAGTGTTGGTGGGTGTTTGGTTGATCTATCCATGGAACTGGGGGAAGGGTTGGAGGGAGGAGCAGGAGAACTCTGGGAATTTACAGTTCTGTGGTTAAAACTACAATGCTGGGAATGTTCTTTTTACAAATATGGAAGGGTAGGTTTACTGGTGTAAGGAGGCACTGGGTGTGGGGTGATATGAGGAATAAGGAGCACCTAGGGCATGACTTTATAGTATATGTAAGTGTTCATCTCATCATATAGTGTGTTATCTCAGTGGGTGGAGACCTACACAATAAACGCAAAAATATTAAACTCCCATCCTGGGGAGTCTTGCTGTGTTCTCAATTACAAGGATAAGAATCTGTCAAGAACATAGGCTGTACGTAAAAAAAGAAAATAGACCAATGTGTCAAGCCCTCAGTATTTTTGCAAGTAACTAGGAATCTTACTTTTCATAAATTGAAACTTAATTAGATACCATAGGTTCTGAAGGGAAGGAGAAGGAATAATAAAATATATGGATCATAGGGCATTTTTAGGGCATTAGAATTGTTCTGAATGATCTTGCAATAACAGATTTTTGGAGAACAGCAGCCTTCACTGGGACTGATGATTGCAAGCAGGAAGTTTATTTAGATGTTCTCCCAGTGTGCGGGGGGGAGGGGGTCTGAAGATTAGACTTTAGCCCGCCTCAGAAGGTGGTAGATATGACATTATACAGCATGTCAATGGGGGTGGGGAACCAAGTACAGCCTGGGGCTAAATGGCTATGGGGTAGTGGACTAGGAGATAGCATATTGGAATGCATGAGGGGTTGATGGGGCCTGGGCTGAGAAGAGGCTAAAACCCTTATCTGCTCCTCTGCTATATGGCTCCTTTTTTCATTCTTGGTAGGCTAAGATTTGCTCAATTGGTCATGTAGGTGACGGGTGGAGAATGCCTTTCTTCTATTTATGTCTCGGGGGAATTGAGTCATGGTCTTATGACCTGTTAATCATTGCAAACCATGTAAGGGGGAACCTCTAACCCACATACAGGCTATTTTAAATTTCATCAAAACCTATAAAGGTGTCCAAAATGTAAACCATAGTGTAATCCTTTGACCATTGTTAGTAGTAATGCTTCAATATTTGTACATCAATTGTAACAAATGTACCATCCACATGTAAAATGCTATTAATAGGGGAGAGTGGAAAGGGGGAAGGTTTTGGGTATATGGGAATCCCTTATGTTTTCTATGTGACTTTTCTGTAACCTAAAGCTTCTTTGAAGATAAAATGAAAGAAAGAAAAAAAAGGCCCACCCTGTCAGTGGGCCTTACTCTGGAATTGATGCTCCCTAATGTAACAGAGTTAGAATCATTTATAGTTTCCCTACACATGACTCTTCAGCCCCTTTTATTTGAACCTATAATCACCACTATACTTGTTAAATATATGTCACAGAGGCTTAAATCTTTGGTCTGTTCATGTGCTGGTTGAGACCTGAATTTCAGCAGAGTTGCAATACCTACTCTCCAGTTCATTGGCCTCACCCAGGACAAATAACAAGAAGATGATGATGGATAATTCCCATTACATGGAACAGTGTGTCTGCAACTGCAAGCAAGATAGTACCATCCACCTGCCCCATGGGATTTAAGCCCCATCTCAATTGAAACAGAGAGGGCATCACCATCCCCAAATCCTCAAGATTGGGGAATGAGCAATGGACTAAAGTAGTCTTCTTCTTATTCTATTATAGACATTATTATTTTAACAATCGAAGAACCTTTATCCTTGATATAAAGGCAGTGGCTACTAGAGGTTCTGAAGGAAGGGAAAAAGAAGAATAGGAATAACATGGGAGTATTTTTGGGACATTGGAATTATCCTGCATGACATTCAAAGACAGATACAGGCCATTATCATTTTGTCATAACTTATAAAATTGTGCAGAGCAGAGTGTAAACTATAATAAAACTATAGTCCATTATAGTCTTTAGAAATAAAGAAAATGAAAAAAAAAATCTAATGGAGTTTGACTTTCTGTATTTCCCATATGCTTGGAAAACTTGATCCCCTTTTCCTTCCAATTTCTCTCCTCTGGAATGGCAGTGTCTATGCTAGCCTGTCCCATTATTTTTCTTTGGAATCAGATAAGTTGTATTTTAAGTTTCACAGATCCACAGATAATATATGAATTTTTCCTTAGGGCAGATGACTCCCACAAATGATTCTGATGAGATTTTGGCTCAGTCTGGTTACTGACATGATTTAAGGGCTTTTGAATGCTGCAAGGGATGAATGTGTTTTGCATGTGGCAAGAACATGTGTTTCTGTGTTCCGGAGGACAGACAGTGTTAGATTGATGTTTGTACCCCAATTTAGATATGTTCTTAATCTTAATTCTCATTCTTGTGGGTAAAACCCACAGCAAAAGGGACGTCTTGAATACAGTATTTTCATTTAAGGTGTGGCCCAAATGAATGAGCATGTGTCTCAATCAATGTTACTGGACATTTTATGAAGATAAGACTTGGGAAACCAGAGATTGGAGAAGGCCACATAGGAAGAAGCTGGAAATCAATGGAAACAAGAGGAGAAGCAGGAGAAAGAGTCTCCATGTGACAAGAATCAAACATCTCACCTGATTATGGGACTTTACCTGGTGGGATTATCCAAATCTTAATTTCTGAATGTTCTATATCATTAGTTGTCCTGTCTGGATTAAGTTGCTATCTTTTTCCATTGGCTTTAATCATAGGGCATGTTAGTACTAAAAAACACCTTAAGGTAACTCCTATATCCCTGACATAATTTTCCTTACCTCCTTAACTTCATTACTAGTCCAATTTCCACTTGGTAAGCAAGATCAATTAATTAATTCTGCCAGTACAGTAACTTCCTTTTTATCTTTTGTTTCAGAGATATGTGGACATCAAAGGCCTATCAGTATCCAGTGTAATTATGTTTTCCAGTAAGTACAAAATGCTGGCACTTTCATGATGAAAGTTGTCCAATATAATTCACTGCTTCTAGGTAGCAGGGTGATCACCTTGTACAATGGATGTATCAAGGACTGAGTGTTGGTCTCTGCTGTTGACAGATTGGACACACAACTGTAGGTGTAGCCAGGCCAGTTCATCCTTGCTGCATGGAAGTCCATGTTGCTGAGGCAATGTATAAATTGTGTCCTATCACCCTGGCCACTTTTTCATAAGCCCACTGGTCAAAAACAGGAATGGCTGAGTAAAGAGACCAAATGGTATCAACAGAACAGATCATTCAATCCACTTGATCATAAAATCCTTCTGGTGAATATTCATATGGGGCACAAATATCTTCAGGTTCTTCATATTCAGAAATTTCTATCTGCACACCTCTTCCCCAAACCATTGTCACTAATTTTCCTCTTACATTTCTTCCAAAAGCTGACCACCCTGCCAAACCACTGATCATAGCATGTGAATCTATACACAAATTCACTGGTGGCAATTTCACTTTCCATATAAAATGGACAAGCATATAATACCATATAATTATATAAAGCCCTGTCCACTGGGAGAAGTTCCCTTAAACACTTTTCTTCAGGGATGTCTCATAAAGGGGTTGTAGTGTTGCAACTGTCCATATTTGGGTAATGTCAATATATTGTTTGAAATCTTCTGTGAATAAGCCCCAATTTTCTCTTTTTATATGGATCACCTGTGGAGGCATAGCCATAGGCTGGGAGAGAGAAGGTAAGGTGGCAGGAGTGGAGACATTTGAGCTGCTTCTTCAAGTAACTCTTATGCCTTCAGGGCCTGCTAGAGCTTGATCTCATATAACTACTGCCATTTACTGATGGATTGGTACAGTGCACCAACGACTTAATGGCAAGGTGGGTCAGGCAATACACTGATATTATGGGCAGCTCAGTTCTCAAGGTGGCTTGTGAATAGACATTCAATCTCTTCTAAGGCCCAGTAGCAGGCCAAAAGCTGTTTCTGAAAAAGAGAGTGTGATCTCCAGAGGATGCCAAGGTTTAATACAAAATATCACATGTCTATGCCATGTTTCTTTATATTATGGAGGCCTGAGAACAGCCCCGAATAGCATCTCTATTTGCCACTGACCATTCAAGCACAATTGGATAAGATGGATCATTATGTCCATGTGGTAAAGCAGTTGGCATGACAGTCTGGACCTGTTTCAAAGTTTTTTCTTATTCCAGTTGCCACTGAAAACTAGCTGCTTTTTGGATACTCAGTAAATAGACCATAGCAGCAAACTGAAATGAGAAATATTTTGCCTCCACAATCCTGAGACCTACTAGGCAGGCTGTCTCTTTTTGATTGTAGGAGGGTCCAGAAGTATCAGCTTTTTCTTCACCTTAAAAGGATAGCTTGACATTTTTTAATCAACTGGGTGCCTAGAAGTTTCACTGAGATGGCAGTTCCCTGAATATTTGTTACATTTATTACTCATCCTCCAACATGCCAAAGTCCTACCAATAAGTCTAGAGTAGTTGCCAATTCTTTCTCACTAGTTCCAAGCAGCATGACATCATCAATGTGATGGACCAATATGATGTCTTTCCTGGCTTTGTCAGCTGAATGAAAACCTAAAAATATTGAAAAACAAAAGGATTTGCCAAATCTATAGCTCCATAACAAGAAGCTGGTGATAAGTTAATTTGCTCAAGCAATGGTACCATAATTGAAACAGCAGTTACAATTAGAATAAGCACCTAGTTTAGTATAAAATAACCCATTGTCATCCTCCAAGATTGATTGTTTTCTGCAAAGGACAAATAGGAGAATTGAATGTGAGGTGATGGAATCACCACCCTTGCATGCTTCAGGCCCTGCATGGTGGCACTAATCTTCACCATATATATGTGAATGAAGCTATTTCTGAATTCTCTATTCAGTTCTAGTGATCAAGGTATCTTTCTGTTCAACAATAGCAAACTCTCTTTAATGTTTTATCTTTTTAATAATTCCTAAAATCATATTATGTGACAACGCTAACCATTCCTCTTTTTCCAAATTGTTTGACTATCTTCATCCTTTGTTTTACATTTAATTGTAAAATCAGCTTTTCAATTTCAGCAACAAAAAAATGCTTGCTTAAGTTTGAGTTGGTGTGCATTGAATCTGTAGATTTTTTGGGCTTTCTATGCATAGGATCATGTCATCTACAAATAGTAAAATTTTTCCTTCTTCTTTTCCAATTTGGATTCCTTTTATTTCTTTTTCTTGCCTTGATACTCAAGTAAGTACTTCTAATACAATGTTATATAAGAGAGATGACATTAAGCATCCTTATCTTCTTCCTGATCTTAAAGGGAAAGACTTTTGCATTTCACAATTGTGTATGATGTTAGCTGTGGGGTTTTCATGTATACCTTTTTTCATGTTGATGAAGTTTCCTTCTATGCCTATCTTTCAAAGAGTTTTTGTCAAGAAAACGTGCTGTATCTCGAAAACAGTTTTTTCTACATCAATATAGGTGATCATTTGATTTTTTTTTCTTTTGATCAGTAAATGTAATGTATTACATTGATTGATTTTCTTATGTTGAACCATACTCAGATTCCTTGGGTGAAACACAATTTACTATGGTGTATAATTCATTTAATATGCTGTTTAATACAAGTAGTAAATATTTTGTGAAGGATGTTAGAATTTAGGTTCATTATACAAACTGGTCTATAGTTTTCTTTTCTTGTGGTATTTTAGGAGGCTTTGGTATTAAGATGATGTTGGCTTCATAGAATGACTTAAGTAATCTCCCTCCACTTCTATTTTTTGGAAGAGTTTAAGCAGGGCTGGTGTTAGTTCTTTCCAGAATGACTGGTAGAATTCACCCATGAGGTCATCTGGTCCTTGAATTTCCTTGGATGGGATGTTTTTGATGACTAATTCAATATCACTATTTGTGAATGGTCTGTTGAATTCTTCTATTCCTTCTATCAATAATGTAGGTTGCGTGTGTGTTTCTAGAAAACTGTCCATTTCATCTACGTTATCCATCTGGTTTGAATACAATTTTTCAAAGTACCTCTAAAGATACTCTTTATTTCTGTGGCAACCATGGCGATATAAAATCTCTCATTTTTAATTTGATTTACTTACATCTTTATTTTTTCTTTGTAAGTCTAGCTAAGGATTCATCAATTCTATTATTCTCAAAAAAAACAGATTTAAATTTTGTTAATTTTTTAACTATAAGTGTTGACCACTTTATTTTCATATTTCACAGTATAAATGAAAATTAATTCTGTTTTTTCTGTTTTATTATTTTTTCTAGTTTTTTTTTTTCTCAATTTCATTTAGTTCTGCTCTAATCTTTGTTATTTCCTTCTTTCTGCTTGCTTGGGATTAGTTTGTTGTTCTTTTTCTCGGTCCTCCATGTGTGCAGTTAATTCTTTGATTTTAGTTCTTCTTTTTTAATCAATAGGCATTTATACCTATAAATTTCCCTCTCAGCACTGCTTTAACTGCATCACATAAGTTTTTATATATTATGTTCTCACTTTCATTTTTTTCAAATTAGCTACTGATTCCTTTTGTAATTTATTCCTTGATGCACTGATTGTTTAAGAATGTTTGATTAACTTCCATATATTTTTGTCTATTCTGGTTCTCTGCTGCTTATTACTTTCCAGCTTCATTTCAATATGTTCAGAGAAATTACTTTGCAAAATTTCAATCTTTCTAAATTAATTTAAACTTGTTCTGTGGCATAATATGTGGTCCATCCTGGAGAATGATCCATATGCAATTGAAAAGAATGTACATCCTGATGTATTTGTATTTGGGTGTAATGTTATGCATATTTCTATTAGATCTATGTCATCTAATATATTATTCAAAGTATCTCTTTCTTTATTGACTCTCTGTCAAGATGTTCTGTCTAATGGAGATAGTGATGTATTAAAGTCCCCCACTATGATGGTGGAGACATCGATTTTTGCCCTTAGCTTTGCCATTGTTTGTCTCAGGGGTTTGGAGCACTCTGATTAGGTGCATAAATATTTATTATTGTTCTTTTTCATTTATAAATGACCCATTTTACTAATATGTAGTGTGCTTCTTTGTCTTTTACAATAGTTTTTCAATTAATGTCTATTTTGTTTGAATTATTAGAGATTCTCACACCCTTTTTTAATCTGTTTTAGTGTAGAATTGTTTTACAACCTCTCAGTTATGACCTCCTTGAATCCATGTGTCTAAGGTGAGTTTCTTAAAGACAGCATATTGATGGGTGTTATTTCCTTATCCATTCTGCCAATCTGTGTCTCTTGATGGGAGACTTTATTCCATTAACATTCAATGTTTTTACTCTCAATGCAGTACTTATATTAACCATTTTTTCTTTAGGTTTAT
>JAQZBX010077541.1:0-14252 GCA_029593785.1 Cabassous unicinctus
AGAACTTCACATTACTCTCTTTTGAGAATGCCTGCCCCATGTCTGAGGGTGTATTTCTGTTCTCTTGCTTTAACCCCCAATACATTCTCTGCTTGCCCAATTAATCTGTGGCTCATCTGTGAATTCTCTCTAGCAAGAAGCCAAGAACTTAGACACCACTCTGATAACCCTCATATCTCTTTGCTGTGTACTTAGCAATAAACTCTTTCTCTCTTTGAGACCCTGATATTTCAGAAATTATTGATTGGAGTGCATCAGGCAGAAGAAAACCAATGTTTTCCAGTAACATGTTCATGTATTTCTGATTAAGTTATAAAAATGCATGTGCATATAGGATTTTCTCTTATCAATTAACATTCTTTATTTTAATTAACAATTATTTCTTGGATATGCACACTAGTTGGTCTTCTTTTAGCCTTTTAGTAATAGGATATGATAGTATTAGAAGAAGAAAACATTTCATTCTAATTTAACAAAATTTAAAAGCAGAGTCTTCACATTATCCTGTTATTTCTAAGTTTGTCTTTAAATTTTACAGTGAATCTCTTTATAAATTAGAATTTCTTAACTGACTAATTACTGGAAAAGAATATGTAAAGTGTAATTGTATTTGACTTCAAGTTTCTGGGGGGGGCGGGAATCATTGATTCCTCATTTAATATTTACTTAGTAATTATTAATCAGAAATTTAACATTGTCTGGACTCACAGTCAACTGGGATTGAGTTAATTGAATATTTTAAAATAAAATAAATGAACTCCAGCCATCCAACTGCAAATATAGCCCAAAAGGCAGTACTTGTTTAAACAGTTAACCAAAATTAATATTTGAAGTAATGCACATACTCAATAAGTTTGCCAGGAAAATTAGTTCAGAGGTTAATGATGACGATTTACAATACAATGATTTGAATTTAATACTGCTTTTTGTTAAGACTTTTATACAAATTAATTGATTTCAGTACCCAAGCATAGAAAAATTAGTGACCTAATTATAAGTTAAAACGTTTTCATATTGTGAGTTCTAATGTGTTCAGGCAACTGAAAAATCTAGAGAGATACGTTTTGGTCTCTTGAGATTTTAAAGTGTGCTTGATTGATTCAGAAGATGGCTGGATGGATTCTGTATACAATTCAAAGTGGTTTTTATGTTTCTGAAACTCTCTAATTTCAAATTTCTTTTGACTTTCTATCTAAGCCTGCAGATGCTGAAATGTAATTATGAAATAAAATCCAACAGACCCTGTGGTCATTGCTGATGAATGACGTGTCCTTGCTATGTGAAGTAAATAGCAAAGCCCAGGACATGGATACCCCTGTGGTTGTAATCAACATAGTCACTCTTTCTGGCATGCCTGGCTGTAATAATAAATGGTATATAACACATTCCAGTTTCATATCAAAGATGAATTTTATTGAAATCTACCAGTAGTCCAAAAATTAGACTGGCAGCCTAAAAATAATCCCAAATCATAGGGGCTAGCAATGACCTTCATTGGTAAATAGCTGGCACCACATTCTACATATCTAAGGGACAGCACTTGAGTGATGAACATTGAACAATGATGTGAAAGGAGATACAAAAAAATATTCCTTATCATCCAGTTAGGTCTGCCAACAAATTCTACCACTCACTTATGTAAACTTTGGTCTCTAGAGGTGCTTTGGGTTCTTTGGGTAAAAAAAATACATATATATAGCAATACTGGGATGATACAATTTAAGTTATTAAAGATCTTCATTTTGGTAATTAAATTCATTTCAAAATTAGTTTGCAGAACAGAGTCTTAAGAGGGTAAGACAAAAGAGAGGTAGTTCAGAGGAGGAAGAAGAGAAACATAACATAAAAATGTTGAGATATGGCATATCTAAGAGAGAAGGTCAGTCTATAATGTGTACCTTACTGAGGCCCATTTGAGGCTGAGAGCCAGGGTGGGACAGTCCAGGTGAAATGGTGGTTAGGAAGGAAACAGACTCTTAAGAAAGAAAAGTCCAAGTCAAAAGAAATTTCACACATGAAATCTAAGTCCAATGTAGGGAGTAGGATCAGGCACTTAGATGCTAATCATGGAACCAGATGAAAACACAAAAAGAAAAATTACCAGTCTTTCAGGATCTGTTCAAGATCACAAACTATCTAGCTCCATCTCCTACACCATCCCTCAAGCACACACTACTATATGCCATGACCACATGAACAAATTGATGTTTCCAAACATGCAACATATTTTCATGCTTCTGTGGGCTTGCTGAGCCACCCAAATACCTAAAAAAGGAACAAACAAATTCCTCTCCAAGTCAATGCTGCTTCTTCTATGATGCTTTCAGGCTCCCTAGGATGTACTTATCTTGCTTTCTTTGCTATTCCAACATTTCTGTTGCATTTAGCTCAATACTTGTGTCTTCCTTATTTGTTTCTCAGTTCATTGAACTCAAAATGCACTCTACAGTCAGTAGGGGGTGAAGTCATGTTTGCTGATGTGAATTGAATGGCCCCTTGAGGCAAGTTGAGTGGGAGAGTTGACAATAGGGTGAGTACATTTTTTATTTGCTTCATTACTATGCTTTCTTTCACTGGGCTAGTACTCACCTATATTTGGTATAGAGAGTCCTAGATGGATCAATTGTACTTTCTCATTATCAATAAAGGAAGATATGTACAAGCTGATAAGGGCTTTAGCAATTTCATGGGCAAGCACCAAAGCATATTCTAAACAGGCAGAGCTGTCTTTGACAAAAACTCAGCAGTAATTGGCTAGCTAACATTATTGGCTACCATTTATAGCTGTTAAGATTGTGTTCCTTTTTGTCAGCAGGCAAGAAGAGTTGACATTCATTAGGTAATGCTCTTGGATGACACCTTAGTGGTTCCTTGAGGGTAGGTAAAAGGAAGGTTGCAAAGCAAAGTCTTTGAAAGTAAAAACAAATTTCTCTGAGTTGCAGTTTTAATCTTAGAGAGAAATCTCTTTATTTTGCCATCTTTTTATCATATACATTTACACATGAATACTTGACATTAACGGTAGTAATTGACAAAAGAGTTAGTTTGAAGATTTCAGATTAAAAGCAATAAATTGAAAACAGAAATACATAACCTGACTTATCTGTTATAAAGATTTTTTTAAGTAAGATGAATATTATATTTTTATTAACTTAGATGTGATTAGGATATGTATTTTAAGAACTTACTTTTGAAATTTGATTTTTAAAATATTTAATCTTGATTATTTTATATACCTCACAAACAGTTATTCATTGCACATTTCAGGGAGTTTTGACATATTAATCCATATAACAATAATACAAATCAAGATATAGAACATTTCCATCATTCCTAAATATTCTCTATTGTCTTTTCCAGCCAAGACCACCAGATCAGACACAACACTATCTGAAGTCTATTAAAACAGATTAGTTTGACTTGTTTGATTTTCTTCCATACAACAAGTTATTTGAGATTTAGCCTTGTGTTTGCAGATATTAGTAAGGTGCTCCTTTTTTCTGAATAGATTCCCATTTTATGAATACAGAACATTTTGTTTATCCAGTCTCCTGCTGATAGCTATTTGAACATTTGGATTTTTCAGTTTCAGGAAATTATGGTTAATTCTCTGATGAACATTTTTATGCAAGTATTTCTGTGGACTTAAACTCTCATTTCTCTTGGACAAATACCTGACAGTGCAATTGTTGGATTATAGGGAAGTTTAAAATCATCAAGAATTTATCTAACTACTTTTACCTGTTTACACTTGCACCAGCAATTTAGGGTAGTTCCTGGCTCTTCCTCATTCTCACCAACACTTGGATATCAGTATTTTTAATTTTAGCCATTTCAGTTGTGAAAATGGTAATTTTCTTTGATTTCAATGTCCATTTCCTTAACTGTTATAACTATCAAATTCTTTGCGTGTGCTGCCTTGGTATCCACCTCACTTCTGCTCAGCCACTTGACTCAACATTGACTTTGGATAGTTATGAGCAGCTTTCCAGCCCTTGAGCATAAACTCCCCCAGAGCCCAAACCTGTATCTGCGGCTACACATCCACACCACCTGCACCCCTCATCCCAGGCCCACAGCTGGTCCCAAATGATAAGCTAACCATTCCTACAGAATGTAGCCCCATGCTTCAAACTAACCAACCCTTGACTCCTGTGAGAAACCTACTAACCTCCACCCCTGGACCAGTGTAATGGCAGGAGCAGAAGGGTCCCTCTCACTTGCTGGCTGAGCTGCTGAGCTGGCTGCATTTGCCCTAGACTCCTGGTGGCAGCACGTGTGCTCTCTGGGGCCTGTGAGTTGAGTAATACCATGTCTTTTTCTCGTGCGTTATGGCCTCAGTTTCCCACGCTGTCATACCTGGACCCCACCTGTACGCAAATTTAAAATCCAACTTCATTAATTTGAAACATTAATGACTAATGCTGTGTTCACATCTTTGATATGTCTGCTCAAAAGTTTTGTCCACTTTTGAGTGTTTGAATTTTTATTATTGATTTGTCAAATTTTATGTACAGATTTAGCTATACGTATTAAGAATATATTCTCACAGGCAATGAATTTTCTTTTTTATTTTTAATGATGCTTTTTGATAAGCAGAAGGTTTTTTGTTTTATTTTGATAAATTTCAATTTATTCTTTTCTGTCATAATTAGTATATTTTGTGTCATAAGAACAATCTGCCAACTCCAAAACTATAACAATAACCTTGTATGATTACTTACACTAGTTTGATACTATAGTTCTATGTTCCCTCTTGAATTAATTTTTACATTGTTTTGAGGTTGGGTCAAGGTTCGTTACTATCCCTATGGATTTCTAGTTGTTCTAAAACCATCTGTTGAAAAGAATTTCCTTTTTCTAATTGAATTTCAGTGGTTCCTTTGCTGAAGATCAATTGACAGTATACTTTTGGGCTTATATTGGTGCTATTTCATTCCACTGATCTTTTTGTCTGTCTTGGCACCAATGTAACATGCTTGTAAGTACTCCCGCTTATATTAATTCTTAAAATCAGTAATATAAATCTTCCAAATGTTCTACTCAAAGAATGTCTTGACTATTCTAGGTATTTTGCATTTTCATATAAAGTTTAGAATCAGCTTGACAATTTCCAAGAGTGGTCTGTTGAAATTTTGTTTGGACTTCCATAGATTTCATAGATCCATTTATAGAAAAATTATATATTTACAAAATTGGGTCTTGCAAACTACAAATATGGCATAATTTATATTTAAGTCTTTTAAAAATGTTTAGCAATAATTTTATTTTCCAATGTACAGATTTTAAACAAGTTTAGGTAAATTTTTTCATTGTTATTTAGTATTCTTTGATGCTATTTTTTAAAAATTATATTTTAAAATTATTTATTGCTAGAGTACAGAAATATGATTTTTAAATATTGGCATTTATCACATAAGTTTACTAAATGTAGTTGTTAGCTCTAGTAGTTTGTATAGTCCTATGTATTTTCTAACTACTCAATCATGTCAACTACAATTAGACAGTTTTATCTTCTTCTGTAATATTTATGTTTTTTTAAATTTTTACTTGCCTAATTACATTGGCTGTGACTCCAGGTTAGTCTTAAACAAACATGGTGAGAATAGGCATCCATATAATGTTCCTGATTTTAGGAAGGATTATTCAACATTCCATCATGAAGTTTGATATTAGTTGGTTTTTCATTGATGCACTTTATCAGATTGAGGAAAAGTTCCTTTACTTCCTAGTTTGCTGAGAATTTTGATTTAATCATGAATAAGTACTGAATTTTATCAACTGATTTTATCACCAATATCGAGATGACTGTATTATTTTACCCTTTGATTTTTTTTTTTTTTTAATCAAGGACAAGATGTTGAAAGTTGACTTTAAATTTTGTTTAGGGTTCTATCATCTAAAATTTTCTCTTTTCCTGACAACATACTATTTAGTCATAAAGTCCAGTTATTTTAATTTTCAGAAAATAGTTTTATTGCACTTAATATTTTCCACTCTAACATTTGAGCTAACAAAATTATCTATGACTCAATATCCCAATATTTATTAAAGGAACCTACCCATGATTTTCTCATTTTTACAGGACTTTCAAAATATTGCCAACAGAAATTACTAATTATTTTAGCTTATCTTCATCTTCCCTTAAACATATAACTCTGTCATAATTTTATTGCTGGTTAACAAAGCAATACTCCTTAGTTAACATTAAAAAACTGGAGAATATCCATGGTTTTATTTGAGACATAGAAGCTCTTTTAATTTCCTGAATTGCAATTCTCTCATTTGATGTGAACTCATTTTGGAACTGATAGTGTTTTAGTATTTACATATAGAAAGGTCCACAGAAATGATCTAAATTAATTTATTTTTACTTTTCACTATCAAACAACTTGTTAATATTTTTCTCCCATTGAGCTCTTGTTTTTAAAATAATGTGTCTACCAATATGCCATAAGTAATAAGAAGTTAGAAGGTTTTTAAAATTTGTATCCATGAGACTCCTGCAGTTATTAATCAGACATTATGTTTAATATGATATAAACAGAAATAGAAAGATATGTATTTATTATAGTTTGAACCAATTATTTAAGAATCATTATATGTTATCAGTTTGGCAACAGAAATACTGAAATTAAATTCTATTCCTAGATTTATGTAATTTAGCCACTGAACTAACCTAAATTTCACACATTATAGGTGAAAGAACTGAAGCCCAGGGAATTTAAAATAATTCCTTGAGCTTTTAGAAATTTTAAAAAATAAATTAATTTTAAATGTTTTAATCAATGTAATTACTCAAGCAAGAAAGAGGTGCTGGTAATATTTTTATTTAACTCAGATTTTTTAGTGCAATTTTTATATATAAGAAAGGATGTGTTGGCCATATTTAAAGAGGGTGATTTCTGCAGTTATGAATGCATAAGAATGTTTCAGATATCTAAATAAGAACTATATAAATCATACTAAGAGGAGAGTGAGAGAAAGAAAGACAACCAGGAATGTGTGGGGTCATGAAAAGCAAGGACAGAGAATACTTTCAAAAGAAAAGAGTGGTCCACAAGGACACATGCAGTAGAGAAGACAAGTAATATGATTACTGAGACATTTCTGGTAGCTTTTGGTAGTACTGCAGGATGATGGCAAAAATCAGAACAGTGTTCAGGGAAAGACATGAACAGTAGGTAAAACAACGGTGAAATGAGTATAAATAACTTTTGCAATAGATTTGCTGTGAAAGGCTTTAGAGAACTGAGGTAGAAATCAGGAGTAATGCAGGATTAAGAATTCTGGTTGCTGTTATTATTGTTGATTTTAGGGATGTAAAATAATAGGCATTATTTAAAGGTCTGTATGAACTAACCCAGTAAAAATGAGAACTTCTAAAATGTAGGAGAGGGAGACATAATGGTGCCAGGCATCTATAAAGGGACAGAATAGGATAGGAGGCCAAGAAATGAATCTCATTATACCCTTTTATTTACACAGGGACACAACTTCCATAAGTGTGTGACTGAAGCCCTCTTTCTAGTTGTGCCGAAAGTATTTTAGAAACAAATCTAAACCTGCTTCTATGGTTGTCATTATTTCCTTTCCATATTCTTTCCTTTTGGAACTCAACAGTGAAACAGTCCCATGAATTTTTATGAAACATTTGATACAGTCAAAAGAATGTATGCTATCATAGTTAATAGTGTTTTTAAAATGAAGAAATACCATGGACATTCAATACAAGGAACAATTTTATCCTGGGTGACTGTGTACAGTTACTGGAAACTCTTGGCTTACAACAAATCCATCCATCTCTAGCAGGGCTTATTGGCTGCCCTTCCAAGTTACTCTCTATCATCTATTCAGAAACTTGGCTCCTCTATGAAGATTAAACTTCTTTGATAAACTTGGCTCTAGCCACACAATTTCAGCTTATTCATTCTTTTGGTCTACTTTACTCTTTTGTTTGGTTGTTAATTTGTTTTTAATAATATAACATTGACAGTTTTTCAGATAACCAATTTCTAGTTCCTAAGAAAGATGATAGGATTAAGGCTCATACCAAACAAATGAGGATAGTTTTTGGGAAAAAATGCTGATGTGTCTAGATTTTGTTTGGCCAAGAAAATTCTCTAATGAGGCTGTGGATGGGAGTAATGAGCAAGGTATTAAGTTCAGCAATATAATGCAGTGGCTAAAAGTTTGATCTATAGACTCAAATCTGAACTGAAGTCTCTTTCCACTTACAAATTAACTACTTCCTGTGCCTCAGTTCCTTCTTTGGAGAAAGGGACTAATAGCAGTGTTTAAATTATAGAATTGTTTTAAAAATTAAGAGAGATCTTGCAGTAAAAGACATGTTTTAGTTTGCTAAAGGCTGCTGGGAGCAATATACCAGAAATGAGTTGTCTTTTTCTTTTTTTAGCAGGTTTCAGGGATTGAACCCAAGGCCTCATACATGGGAAGCTGGCGCTCAACCACTTAGCTACATCCACTCTCCAATAAGAGTTGGTCGGTTGGTTTTGAGGAGGTAGCAGCTTTTTTTTTTGTTTATTTTGAGGAGGTACTGGGCTTCAAACCCGGGACCTTGTATATGGGAAGCAGGCACTCAACCATTTGAGTTACATCCACTGCCTGAGTTGGTGTTTATAATGGTTATTTGTTAGGTTAAAAGTGAACAGTTCTGAGGCTATGAAAGTGTCCAGATCAAGGTATTTCAGGATACTGCTGGTGATCGTGGAGTCCTCTCTCTCACATGGAGGCATCTGTGTCTCTTCTGGGTCTTGTTGCTTGTTCTAGCCACTCCATCTATGGCTCCCTTTCTGCTAGGTTCCTCTTTAAGCCCCTGGGTTCCTTCTGTCTATCTCTATAGCTTTTTTTCTCTGTCTCTGCATGTTTTCCCATTTATAAAGGAATCCAGCAAGAGAACCAAGACCTACTCTGGGTCATGCCTCACTGAAGTAATCTAATCAAAGACCCCTCAATTGAATCCAGTCCAATCAAAGGGTGCCACTTCCACAGGAATGGATTAGTTTTTGTTTTTTTTCAGGTTGAAATTGTTCATTTATTTATGAAAAAGTCTACATGTATTGTTTGCATTTTAAAATAAGGTTTAAAATGTCAAGAAAGGTGCCATTAGCTCTAAGTGATTAGTGAAAACCATAGTCAGCATTTATATTTAAGTAGATGTCAATATTCATGCAAACTAATAATGAAAGAGGATAAAATTAATATTAACAATACTTTTATTTAAAAAAAAACACCTCAGCATTAAGAATGAATCTTGTTTGAAGCTGATAACTTTCCTATTAAATAATAATAATAAAACAACAGTTTTAAGGAGTACAGACAACTCTTTCTTCACATAGTGAAAGACTTTGAGTGTTTACAGAATTCAAACAAGTACCCCAAAATTAAAACTTCATTCTCTCATTAAACTGTGAACATAATAAAGAAATTTGCTTTGGTAAGTTCTTCTTTCAAGAAAAAAATATTTTGCTCCCAAAGCACACCAATAAATATTTATATTAACAACCACAAACATAGTCATTTTAATTTAATCAGATAGAACAGAAGAAAGAATTCATTTTTACATTAATAGATCTCTGTAAATAAGAAAATTTTGATTGACACCTCATATTCCAATCTTAATTTGGCTTTGTCTTCGAATTTTGAGGAACAATATTATAAAGGACTGTTTTGCTAAATGTCCATGACACATATATTACCAAAGGAATTACAGGCACTTAACGTAACAATGTATGAGGCACAACAAACTTGCAGTTCAGAACTACAGAACTTCCAAAACAAGTGAAAGAAATGGCCTTCCCAATCTCCCCACATATTTCCAGAGTCTCAAAACATCATTTACTTTCCTGGGCCTCAAGACTGTATAAGGCAAAGACAAGCTTAAACCCAGCTCCTGCTTCAAAATATTTGTATAAATCATGAAATGCTGCATGTTTGTACAATTATAGCAAGCAAGCAGACTAAGGGTTAGTCTGTATACCAGACTATTTACCGGAGGAAACTTCAGATTCTTCAACTCAGTTATTACCTTAAAAATGGTAAGCTTTCCTGTACATTATGAAACAAAGAAGACCTCCACAATTTCTAGGTTCTGACACAAACTGGAATTTGTATTTTAATACCACTTTAAAACATGCCTCCCTCTCAAGGCTTTGTTAAGTAACCATTTTGTTCTAGTAAAAACACATATTTCTTTATATTTATTTACTCATATACCATGTTATACCACAGTGTGTGCTGTACCAGGCATGCTCAGATATTCCAGAGGAGTGTTCAATGGAACAGCCCCTTAAATGAAACAGCACAAAAGTGCACAAGAACAACTTGAGGACAGTGTGTTTTCTTTTTTAACATGAGGGGAAAGCACAGTATAACTGGAGATTTTTTGTTTGGTTTCTAACAACAATAAAATGTATATATTTATATACACACACACACAGCTTTTCTTTCAAATCACTTTTATCTAAGACAGATATTTGCATCACCTGCTTGATAAGAGCCATAGTACAAGAGACATGTTACATGTGTACCTGATATACAGAATCCCATTATCAAAGACAATTAGCAATTCTAGAGACAACTTTAATATGAATGAGTGGGAGATGGAGAGAGAGAGAAATAATTCCACAGGGATGTTCTCAAATTAACTATAAATTATTCTTGTGGGGGAAAATATACAGCTTCTTACAGATGTAACATCAATCACAAGTATCTCATTTTGAAAAACCAAAAATCTGGGTATAATAGAAAAGAAGCACTTCCAGTATTTTATATACAGTTTGAACTCTATAGCGAGCAAGTTAATGCTTTCCAAATGCAATTAAGACCATCAAGTTACTAGATTTATCCATATTTTATAGCATTCTTTAATCTACAAAAAAAAAGGAGAACACATTTTAAGAAGAAAATAAAGATCAATATTTAAAAGTTTAGGAGAAATGAAAGTAAAATCCCAAAACAAGTACCACCTTACCTGTGCAATGTGTGCACCGGAAGCTTGGCTTCCCTAGGTAATAGGGAATATGCATTTAAAATTGAATATGCATTTTATACTCAAATATAACCTTTGCTTTCCTAGTATTTGTTTACATATTTTTAAATTTAATAATAAGAAATTTTACTTTGCTACACATTTAACATGACCTTGGGAAGATTCATTTTACCACCTGAATGGCAAATTTCCTGGCAATAGAAAACAATTGCACAACTGCTACATTCTTGTGTTTCACAGACAGTACATATATGTTGCATGCAAGAATAAAGTATGTAAATTCTGAAACAAAGAACTACAACTAAGGTCGGCAGGAAAATAGTTTTGTGGCAAACTGCAAATCATACGTGGTACTTATGGAACAACATAAAAAATTCACATCTCCAGTTTCAGCAAAACATGGACTGGTAAGTAGTGGATATTTCTACAATAAGGCAATCAAACGTATAACCCCTGAATACATTTACTACGGAATCACAGTATACTTGGGAGTTTCAAAATTTAACATATGAAAATAAAATTCCAAATGTGAAACATAAGCACAAAATGAATCTACTCTTTTTAATATGGGAAGCAGACCAAACAACTTAATGATAGAGTGATTAATAAAAAATACTATGATACCAGCAAACTCTAAGAATCTTAATAAAATGAAACACAAAGGTGCAATATTAGGCCAATATTGGTTTGAAAATAAATGGAAATTGTGGACTTCCCTTTTACATAGCATTTCATCTTACACATCATTCTAATTCTTCCCAATCATCAGTAAGATTACCTTTGCTATGACGTCTAATACTGACCAACTTTCCAGCTGTCTTGACGCTCCACCGGGAGCTATTTCCTGAGCTGGTCAGGGTAGTATATGTAGTAAAGCCTTTAGTATCATCTTCCCAGGCAAGCCAAGACAATTTGTCGCTGAAGGTGTCACTTGACTCTGCTGCTACATCGTCAAGGGCAGTTTTTGGAGGCTCCCAACCTTCAATCTCATCAGGGTTTTTAGACTGTATATTCTGTTTCAAAACCAAATTGTCCCAAAATCCATATTTCTTCTCTGTCTTCAACTCTTCCTTTAATCGTAAATTAGTTCCTTTAGACGTGGGACACTTACGTCTTTCAAGTAGATGTTGTTCATCATCCTTATTGAACAGAGAAGTCACTTCCTTCCAACCTGGGAAACTTGCTCCCTGACCCTGCAGGGCGGCGGCGGCTCCCCCAGCGCAGGCCGTCCTCCTCCTCGCGGTGGTCCTCCAGGAGCGCTTTGCTCCTGTTAAGCTGCCACATGCTCTGAGGCGGGAGCTCCGGGAGCCGGGCTCGGTCCTCCCATCCCTCGGCCTGCCGCTGGCAAGCGGGGGATGCTCGGGGTTTAGGACACCCGCGCTGGACCCCGCCGCCTGCTGCAGTCCTGACTTCCCCAAGCGCTGGCTGCTGCCTCTGCCGCAGGCCGCTGGGCCCAGGCATCGGGTTAGTTTTAAAACAGGATCTTTTCTGGGATCTACAAAAAGCTTCAAATAGTCATAGTACGCAAATACTTAACAAAGATGAGTTATGATGATGATGATTACAAATAAGAAGAATGATTATGTATACAGATTAAGAATTAGACTATTCAAGAAGTTTTTGGTATACATCTTAATTTCAAATATATTTGCAAAAGCAACTTGAAACTTACAGAAGAATTTCTCCCCTAACTACTTTTAAAAGATTGTTCTTAAGACATTTTCTTCAAGATAAATAACCAGACATTCAGATAATTTCAGGGGAATACAAAATATAGAAGAGAATATAAGATCAAACTATTTAGAATAAGAATAATTAAAGAACAAGTCAACTGCATCATAAGCGGGAAATTCCAAAGATTTAAAAACAATTTCATAAACTTCATTATATACCATTTTCATCATAAGTGTGACTAAAATAATACCTACAATAATTTTTTGTAAATTAAATTAAATATTTTAAAGAGTCAATAGGTCTCTATATATGGGAGTATACTATATGCAACAAAAATTACCATTTTTAAGTTTGTATTTTGTTTAACTTAATAAATAATAAGCCATTAAATGGTATTTCCATAATGTTCCTTGTAGTATGTTTGCAAATTTGTGTTTATTTTTTTTAATCCACTTCCCTCACTTTCCTCATAGTTGAGAAAGTAATTTTACCATGTTATAAAATACTTTAAATTTAAGTCGATTTCTGAAGGGTTGGGTCTATTTGGTTTCATCGATGTCTGCCTATTCAAGAAACATTACTAACAACCTCTTTTAGTTACTGAGACTTCCTTGTATGTTTTGCTATCTGAGGAATTATGCTGCTTCTCTGCTCTTCTTTTTCATTACACATTTTTTTTTTTACCTATTTGTTATTTTTCTTAATACCTTTAGAATACCCTTGTTCAATTCCAGGAAATAAAGCTATTGATATTTCATTAATATTGAAATGAATTTTAAATTTTAAATATAATTAGAGAGAATGGACATAATTAAGATATTGATAACTATTCAAGAAATGGTATATTTTTTCACATGTGTCAATAGGTCTACTGTTTTCATTTGTTAAAAACTGCTGGGAGCAATATACCAGAAATGAGGTGGCTTTTACAAGGGGAATTTATTAGGTTAAAAGCTTACCAATCTGAGGCCATGAAAGTGTCCAAATCAAGGCATCATCAGGAGATGCTTTCTCCCTGAGCTGCAGCTGTGAATGCTCGGGCATATGGCAGCATCTGCTCCTCTCTCCCCTCTGCTCCCAGGCCTTACTGCCTTTAGCTTTGGGATGCTCCTCTGTGGCTTCTTTCTCTCCCAGGTTCTTTGATTTCAACTTCTGGAGGCTTCTTTCTGTCTCTGTAGCATTTTTCTGTGTCTGGGGCTGGATTAAGAGTCACCCTGGGTGATGCAATCTAATGAAAGGCCCTTAACTGAAGAGGAAACAGAATAGCAGCTATGTATGGCAGGGGAAGCATAGAGAGATTCAGAGGTGATGAGTCTTGTTTGTTTTTTGTTTATTATTATTGGAATAATGAAAGTGCTCTGAGAATGATTGAAGTGATGAATGCAGAAAAATGTGATTACAACAAATACCATTGATTGTACAGCTTGGATGGATTTATGCTTTATCAATATGTATCAATAAAATTGATTTGTTAAACTTTTCATGTGGGAAATGTAATGCTTTATATGAAAATGTTAATGGAAATTGTAATTTTACATATTCATTTATATATTGCTTTTATTTTTTT